>JAODAL010000767.1:0-274278 GCA_025379985.1 Phyllomedusa bahiana
GGTTCGGGATATCAAGGCCATCGGGAGGAGATGGACATTTTTTTCTTGGGGCCTCTGCCCGTATGAAGTCCCAGGCGGAAAAAAGGAAAAAGACCTGCCCCGACGTTTCTTCCGGGACCAAGTTTGGCTCTCTTAAGATATGTGCCCTGAAGGCCCTAGTTTTAAAATTTGGGCCCTCGTTTTCCTCGGCCCTTAAAAGGTTCTTCGGCAGTTGAACCCTGTGACATACAACCTGTTTGCCCCCATCTCTCCGGATCCACAAGCATTTCATTTCCCCCCTTAAGCCTCGGGTGTGAAGGGGGTTCTCTCGGAAGAATGTGACCCCTTCCCCAGTAGCCAATCCACTGACATTTTCGGGGTAAAGGCATTTTAGCATGAAGACGGTCAGAGGGGGACGTTTTTTCCTCGTGGATTGGAGGGCTTCGGACCTGAGGAGAATCCGGGACCGGGGAATCCAATACCCTAATCGGGACCTCATCCTCGTTTTTCTGCGGCCTAAAAAAGGTGGGGAGGCCTAAGGGGGGGGACGTAAGGGGTTTGCGCCGCGGTCCGGGGTTCGGCCCGCGTCGCACCCGCGCCCCCCCGGGGCGGGTCCCCGGCGGCGAGGGGGGGCCCCGCGACCCACTCCCGGGTCGTGGCGCCACCGTCCCATACACCACCTGGCCCGCTCCCGTCCGGCCCTCGCCCCCTGCCGGCCCGGAATGCGTGGGGCGCCCCTAGCGCGTCGCGGTTCACTACATTTAAAGGGACAGTGCGCCGAAATTGCCGGGCCTGCCCCTATAAAGTTTTGCACCCACCCCACTTCCCTCTGGATCTTTTCCCTCGGCCTTAGAAAAGCGTTCCCTAATTATTCTTGCCCACCGGGTACCAACCTCTTGCTACTTTACCGACTCCGAACCTCTGCCGCCTCCCTGACTTTTTCTCCCTGCCCAAAGACCACAACCTTTTCCCCTGCCCTGACCTTTGCCTGCCCACGACTACATTCCCACTACGCTTCTGTCCCCGCTGCCCCTCCGGCCGGGGCCACCGCAAGCAAGTCACGTCAGGGGGGGCGACCTGGTAGCCTCACGCCGCAGCAGGTCATCCCGCTTTTCGGGGGGCTCCCGGTGAAAACCGGGGGCTACTTAGATTTTCCCTTCCCGGCGTGGTAAACTACCATCGCTTGGGGTGGTCCGGCGGATCCACTACCCAGCCGTCACAATACCCTTATCCTCCCCACTTTATTCCAGCACTGGCTCTGCTCCATCTATCCCCAGTCCTCTGTTTCCTTCCTGTTTCCGGCTGTGTGGGATGTCACTGCTGCAGTTGTCTCGGTCACATGCCACTCATTTACATCACTGCTGGGAAGTCAACAGTTCCGAATGGTGACATACAGTGGGGATGGTGGTAAAACTTTATTAAGAGTGGACTGTTTTATTGCTATGTATTTAGTTTTTTAATAATATCACACTCTTACAGTAAGGGTGTGGTATTATTAAAAAACTAAATACTTAGCAATAAAACAGTCCACTCTTAATAGAGTTTTACCACCATAGACTTTGATGGCATATCGCTAGGATATGCAATGAAAGTTTGATAGCTGTGGGTCTGCTCATAACTCCCATAGAACAGAATGGAGAGTCATGCGCAAGTGCGACTGGCTTTCTAGTCTGCTCTGTAACATTCTGGGACCAGCACCTATCAAACTTTGATGGCATATCCTAGTGATATGCCAACAGTATCTATGGTGGTAGAACTCCTTTAGGATAAACATCACCCTGAAATAATGTAATATTATTATATTCAACCCCCAAAAAAAAGGAGTTATACCAACATAAATAGCAATATGTTTCCTTTTTATATATAATGCAATGTCAATATTAATTGAAAAACAGAGTACTGAACAATTGCAATATCCATGAAGCCTAAATCAGCTAATCTTTTCCTAATATTGATCCATCATGTAGGTAAAAAAAAAAGTATCGCTTTAGCACAATGGCTTTCTCAGGGTTTATGTGAACTTCTGTGATCATTTCTGTACTCCCTTTAACACATCTAAAATAAATGAGCCTTTACAAGTCGTATTGATAAAAAAAATCCTAAAATAAAATCTGACCTGTCTAAAACCCTGTGCTATCTGTCCTGCAGTCAGTTACTGCCTTTTGCTTGTTGCTATTGCTGCTTTAAACTTTTGAATAAGAGGGGGCAAAGGGTGTGAAGTAACCTATTACTGCAGCATCAAACTAAACATAGGATGGAAACAAATAGGTCTGCATAAATTCCCAGATTCAGAAACTTGCTTCATTTTTTACTTTAGATGCATTAAAGCAATATAAAAATGGTTACAAATCTGACCACACCCAAGCATTTGTACAGGAGTGTACTGCATACCCCTTCACAACTACAGAATTAGGCTATGTTCACACGGCTGATTCACGTCGTAATTTCGGGACGGATTTCGCCCGCAATTACGGCGTGTGTACGTCGCCGGCCCCATAAACTTTCATTATCCACGGCGGGTAACTATGGAGACGGAATCCATAGTTCTCTTTGAGAACTGTGGATTACCGTAATGACTGGGAAAATTTCACCCGTATTTGCACGCAGTACGGCGCACAATACGGACTGAAATCCTTCCCAAAATCAGCCATGTGAACATAGCCTTAGCAGCCAGAAATATGTCTCTGAATGCTTCTTAGATTATTATTTCTGGAAATACATTAAGGTGGAAATTCACATACAGTAACATACACCAGTATTCTAACATAAAAAAGTCAAACATTTTTGTGCAAGGAATATTTGCTCAACAATTTGTAACTTTTGAGCGGTTTTACGGCGAGCTAGACACTTTTTTTTTAAAGTGAGTGGAGTTCAGCACAGCCTGGTAAATTTAAAAAATGTTATGCCAGGAAGTAGCATATATTAAGCCAGGAACGTACACCTAAATGGCATAGATTGTTTCAGATAGCCGAACTGGCACTGAGAGATGTGGCAAATGTATTGAGCCTTAATACATTTGGTGCGTCCTATTTATGCACAGTTGTTAATAAGACAGGTGTTTTTAATTTCAGTCTTATTACATTTCCCCTTAAGGGTTTTATCTCCATTACTAAAACTCAAATACTTGTTAGGTGGCTAAGAAATTCCTCTTCTATATTCACATCAGTGTGGGATAAGGACATGATGACTTCTGTTGGTTTCTTTAGGACTACTAGGAGGTTGTCACTTTTAGGCTATGTTCACATGGCTTAAACTGGGACGTATTTCACAGCATATTTTGCGTCGTACTGCGCTAAATACGAGGTGAAATACATCCCAGTCATTACGGTAATCCACAGTTCTCATAGCGAACTATGGATTACGTCTCCTCTCCCCGCTCGCACAATACGGTGAGCGGGGAGATAAGTGACATGTCAATTACTAGTGGCGAATACGCGCCGCTCGCAATTATTGTCTATGGGCCGCGAGCTCCTGAACTCCGGCGTAATTGCAGGGCGTAATTACGCCCCGCAATTACACCGTGTGAACATAGACTTATCCTTAGGACTGTCTAGGATATCATACTTCAGAAAAGTAACTGAAATACAGGTAGAGTTTAATCTGAATGCATGTATCACTGCAAAAATTATAATCCCTGTTAAAACTTAACTTTTACTTAATTACCTTAAAATTATATGACTAAACCCCTATACATTACCACCACATACCTAGATAATACAGTATACCTTCTACTATCTGTCAGTGGAGTATTCGCCTAGAAAAAGGACGGCTCCTCTTTAGATGACAGACAATATTAATGTATATTTTATAGCATCAATACATGTACCCCCAGCTATCCCGATGTGTTTCCCCCATATAATGTAGGGTTCATCAGGGGATCCAAAATTCACTTGCTGTGGAATAAAATGCGCTATATACAATACTCTACGGCCTTTTTAGGTCAGGTAGAAACATATACTTAGCTTGATGCTGCCAGGTATAATTATTGATAGTCCTCGCAGCACTTTGGTATGCTGGCACCCAGGATGTGAGGGATGCAGAACAGATCACTTCCGCATCCCTATAAATACCTTATGCGGCCCCTCTGATGCATAATAATAACGCCCACCATCTTATTCCTGAGACTATGAAATTAGTGTATATTATTTTTTACCTGTTGCCGGGTTCCTGTCTTGTGTGTGCGCATGTCCGGGTACTGCCGACCCTTACGGCGTCCCGGATGCGGGACTGCGCATGTCAGAATCATAGCAATGTGCTGCATCCGGGTACTGCCGTCATGCGGCGTCCCGGAAATTGAACTGCGCATGTCCGAATTCCGGCAATATGCTGCGTCTCAGACTCCGCTATGCGCATGTCTGGGTACGCTGCCCGGGAACAGTGAAAGTGATCCCTGCAACAAGTGCTCTTACATTTGGTTCTGCCTTCTTTGCGATACCAGAGGTGGATTTTGCACGTATTATATTGGGATGTCTTTAATATACAGGTTAATGAGCCTCAATATTCTCCGTTCCTAGAATTTACTACCCTATGTTAAACACATATAATTCAATGTGGGCATAATAAAGGGCCTAATGTTGCGGGGTACATACATTCACTGTCTTCAGCTGATTTTAAATTGTCAGACTGTCAGTAATCAATGAATATGATGAAAAATTAGGAATATAAAACTGATACATATTTTATGGCTGAATTTAAAGATTTTATAATGGTCCTCTGTGGAGAGTGAATGAATGACAGAGCCATGTAAGCAGACCTAAGGTGATGTTATAAGAATTTACTCAATGAAGCATCCAAATTGAAAGAGTCTCATTGAGGCCCTTTGGATGGTTTCGACTCCACCCGGGTAAATCCATTGGGACTCTTTACATAAAATTCGTCTATCCATTCCCCTCCCTGGGGGATGTCTGACAACCTCTAGAATCAAAAAACGCGGGGTTCCCATTCTAAAATATGATGTTCCCACACATGTCGTGCTACTGGTGTGTCTCTCCTATTTCGTACATCCCCCAGATGTTCTCCCTTCCTTCTCTTGAACATTCTTTTGTTTTCCTATGTAATAAGTGGGCGGGGGCATGTGCACATATACACTACTCCTTCCGTCCTACAGTTGGCGAAATCACGGATGAAAAATTGTTTCCCATTTGAGGCCCCTTATGAACGACTTGCTGTTGTATATATGGGCAGCCACGCATCTCTGTCCACATTAAACATACCGATCGGTTTCCTTTCCAACCAGGTACCTTGAGGGGGCAATGGTGTATAGTGGGTATTGGACCCATCATCTTTGATAGATCTGCCCTTTCGATATGTTATCAGAGGATTTAGGGAAGATACCCTCTAGGTCCGATCCAGCGCTAATAACCCCCAATACTTCTGTAAAATGTGAACCAACCTCTTGATTTCTATCATCAAATGTTGCAACTAAGCGCGCTTCTTTATTATCCTTGTCCTCCTGGGGTCTAACTTGTAGCAATGTTGTCCTATTCTGTTTTTGTGCATGCCGGAAGGCAGAATCCAAAATCCTTGGGGGATATCCTCGATTCAGAAACCTGTGTCTCAGAAGGTGTGACTGTCTCCTAAAGTCTTCTTCTCTGGAACAATTTCTCTTAACTCTCAGGAATTGACCTTTCGGTATTCCTCTTCTAAAAGGTAGAGGGTGGTAACTATCCCAGTACAGCAAGCTGTTAGTTGCTGTGGATTTTCTGTACATATCTGTATGGATATTACCATTCAAATCTTTGATGATTAAGACATCCAGAAAGGGTAGACACCTCTCCTGTATTTCAAAGGTAAAATGCATTCCGATCTTATTCTTATTGAGTTGTGCAACAAACTCCTCAAAGAGATGCCCTGCGCCCTCCCAGAGGATGAAGATATCATCTATGTACCACCCCCAGAATAAAATCTGGGAGGCCACTGGTCATTCTCCGGTTGGGACACTAAGGTGGCCTCCCACCAGCCCAGGAACAAATTTGCATAAGTGGGAACACAAGGGCTCCCCATTGCAGTGCCCCTGAGCTGGTGGAAGGTCTTGTTGCAGAAGACAAAATAATTATGTCTTAAAACAAAATCCAGTAATCTGATCACAAAGGCATTATGAGCCTGGAATTCTGTGCTCCTTTTGGACAAGAAATATTTCCCCTGCCTGAATGGGCCCATCTCATGTGGGATATTACTATACAAACTTTCCACATCTATAGAGCCCAGTAGTACTTCCTTGTTAACCGAATCCCATTTCCCAAACGCGCAAAAGATCAGAGGTGTCCCCTTTTTATACGATGGGAAATGTAGTTACAAATCCTGTAAGATATTGTCTAAAATAAATCCCTACATTTTGTGTGATTGATCCAATACCTGAAACTTTTTGGTCTACCTTTAGTGGGGAACAAACCTTGTGGATCTTTGGCACTGAGAGAACGTGGGTATTGGGGATAGATGCATCATAAATTTGAACTCTGTATGTTTTTACAAGCCCCTTTCTAATCCCTCCACAAGTAACGTCTCTAGTTCCATAGTAAGGTTGGGCGTCGGATCTACAGGCAAAAATATCATAATGCATTCTATCCTTTTAGGAGATCATTACACATCTGTTTATACATGTCTGGTTTAATATGACTATTTTCCCCCTTATCAGAGGGTTTAATGATTATTGACTTGTCCCGTTCAAGTGCTGCTAATGCTTGTAATTCCTCTCTATTGAGGTTATTATGAAATGGTAGCCTCTGTTCACTTAAATGACGAAGTTATTTAAAGACTATTTGTAAGAATAAGTCAATCTCATGTGTATCTAAATGATTAGGGGCATTTTCTGTGCTCTTTAACTTCAGTTTAGTTTGTCCCTCTCTCATATCTTCCTCATCCAGTAAAGACACTAACGTATGTATGCCCTCTAGGTCCTGCGTTGTAACGCCCAATTGTTGGCATTCAATTTTATCTTTAATTTTGAAAAATTTGTGCCATTTGAGCTTGCGAACAAATAAATGTAGGTCTTTGGTCCATGTGAAGTCACTGAACTTAGTAGTGGGCACAAAGGTTAAACCCCTCTGTAAATCTGTATTCTTATTACTCAATTCCCTATCTGAGAGATTGATTATCGATGATGGTCGGGATCAGGCTTCTGACGGTGTCTCAGGCCGGGCAAGGCCCCCCACCCTCTAAAAAAGGGGGGTGTTGGAGTTGCCAGAGGATGAGGAGGCATAATAATCCATATGCACCCCCCTTCCTCCTATGTTCTAGCGTGGGCCCCATTTTTTAGATCTACTCCCTCTTGATCTCCCCCTGGATCTTATGGCTGTTTGTAAATTAGTGTCTGAAGATTCTGCGTCTGACGAAAACCAAATTCTCTAGGGTAGTAGGTTTTGTTTCAAAAAGCTAAATTCCCCTCCCTTCTTTGAATTCCTGAAGGTCTCTCAATATTGTTTTCGTTTCCGTGCCTTTAAACCTGTCTGATATTTTTCTATGATTTTGTTAGACTTTGTTTCTCTCTAGTAAAATCAGGGTCCCCTTTGAGTTTTGATACCTGCTCTATCAGGTTGTTTAAAGTTGTAGAGGTACTTTCTAGTGTTTTATTTTCTTCTTTTAATAGAAGTTTCATTAGTCGTACCGAACTATCTATAAGTTCTGTCTCCCACTCTGCCAACAGGGTTTCTGACTGTGATCTAATAGCAGGTGTTATGTATATTCTAAGCCCACTAGGAATAATTTGTGATTCAATATAATGCTCTAATGTTTGTACCTCCCACCAGGATTTTATATTGGCACGATAAGCTGTGTATAAATGTTTGAACACCACTCTTAAATCAGAAAGATTGCTGTGATCTGACTCTACCTCAACATCTGAAAACACCGCTCTTGCTTCAGTTCGCCATTTCTCTTTATCCACAGGGCCACTTAAGAAACTGGCCATAATAAATTTATAACAAGAAAGGTAAAAATATTATACCAACAAAGGATTTGGACCATGTATCACTGCAAAAATTATAATCCCTGTTTAATCTGAATGCAGCCAATTTACTAATCCTAGTACTTAGATTATGTAAACTTAGACTAGACAGTGCATTCAATTTATCAATGTGTGATAAATCTGACAGGTTTAGACACTTTTCTCTAACTTTACACCATCTATTAGTTGACTTAGTTTGTACCAATAATTGCATCAACATTTTGTACTATTTTTGGCGCATGGCATTGCATGTTAACCAAGCCTTCGTGCAAAGACACACCCCTTGTCAGGAAGCCATGCCATTTTATAAACTGTCTGAAATACATAGTAATTGTGGTGCACAGCGTATATGGCAGTATTTTGGACCGATTAAACCAGAATTCTGGCTTGCCATAGCAAATCAACACGATTAGTTGCTTTTGTTGGTACATATGGAATTTTAAAATGTAAACAATTACTATTTCTCATAATGGCAGACAACATAGGATTGAATTCACGTGTGGCAGATTGGTTGAATTTATATCTATGAAAGCATTATGCATCTGAATCAGGTTTGCAAAAAGCCTTGTTGACTTTTATGGAAAAGATTTTCATTCACAGGAATTTCTGTAACAAATCTGTCAGGTTTGTATTTACCCAGGTTCTACATTAAAGAAAATGTTTTACTCACATAAGGTGCCTGGCAATAAAGTAGGAATTCCCAAATGATACAGAAAAATACAGTGTGAAACAAAGAAGAAATAGTGTGGCTATCAAACTGCACTTAAGAAAAGAAATAAAGCCCTTCTTTGGAACTGTTATTATATAAAAATGAAATATATTATAACAGATCTTGAGGAGAAGTTCTCAATGGAGATCATATTCCTCCAAGATATGTGGCTCCTACTAAGGCAAGCAGGGCATTAGTTCACTAGGGATGGAGTGCTGTTTCTATAATAGGGTATTTTCACAAGACTTAACTGAGGGGCGTACAGTACGCCCCACAATTACTCCGGGCGTTCGGGAGCTCCCGCTGCACAGGGGGGGGGGGGGGGGGGCGTCAGCCCCTGCCCAAAGACTGTCATTACTCGTGGTACGTAGGCGCCATCAATAAATGACATGTCAATTATCTCCCCGTTCGTACAATACGATTGTATTGTACGAGCGGGGAGAGGAGGCGTAATCCATAGCTCTCTATGAGAACTGTGGATTACCGTAATGATTGGGGAGCATTTTGTTCGTATTAGAGTGCAGTCCACCGCGAAATACGTGGTGATATGCATTCCAAAATAAGCCGTGTGAACATACCTTTTGGTTAAATTTCGGTGGTAGATGATGGATACTGCCTTAGGGCCCCAACTCCATCGAGAAATTCAGTGATCAGTTGCGATGGACCTTTTATGCTATAAAATGTATATTTTCATCACAAATGGGGATTACTTGCCCATTACTGATTTCTGATGGATATATACATCATAATGACACTATTCCAAAGAGCACAAAATTGGAAAAATTAGAATCGCACAAAAAGCCCTCATATGTTAACCCAGAAAATGAGGAGTAGAAATGCACCAGAGCCATCAAACCTAGCGGGTCTACTCTCACTAGCAAGAATCCAATATACTGTAATTCCACTCCTGCAGTTTAATTAGGTGTCACAGCTAATAGCGACTACATCATTTGAGCAGTTAGACAGAGCAAAGGGATTTTCTTTGTCAACCCATCACCCCACTTGCTATGGAAGCATAAAAAAGTTAAAGGTGTGTTCTCATGAAGGAACATCTAACTATGAGTCAACTGTTTAATAGAATGAGGAGGGGGTGCTTGGTGCCGTCCTCCCAATTCATTTCTATGGGCGTTCTGTATACAGCAGAGCCCACTCACTTGGCTTTTTTTTTGCAGCTCACATAGAAATTAATGCAAGCAACCTCTTCATTCTGTAACACAGTCGGTTTGTAGCTAGCTATGAGCCAACTTGTTACAAGAATGTACCTTAATAGGAACACCCCTTTTACTTTTTAATCACTGGTAGAATAAAGTTAACATGTAATTTATAACGCATAGCAAATGCCATAAAAACATCTCAAAAAATAAAACCCACGAAAAGATTTTTTTTTCTTTCAATCAATGTACAATAATAACACTTAATAACTACTAACTGACACAAAGGGAGAGAGGATCCTACCCCTGATAGCTTACAATCTACAAGGGAGGAGGAAGGAGATTGAAGGTGAGGGACGGAAATGTTTGTATTAGGATGTGGTGGACGCAGGGTTGCTGTAGGTTGCAGGCTATCCTGCAAATATTGGTTTTCAGGTTGCTTTTGAGAGCTATAAAGATGGAGGAGAGTCTGATGTATTGTGCTAGTGAGTTTCAGAGAATAGGGGATGCAATGTTATCGATACCTGAAAATAAAACTGGCTAGTTGTACCATAATCCCACTGTGCATTCTACATCTTCTTGTTTGCCTGGGGCAGAATGCCCATAAGCTCCAGGAGGAAACTGTCAAGCCACCTTATATCTTATAACATGCAAAACACAAAGGATCTTAAAGGGAATGTGTCTAAAAAATTACTTATTCTTTAACTCACGTTTTTATGTTAAACACATTTTTTAAGAATTTTTGGTTCTGTATTTTTTTTTTTCATTTTCCACATCACTTTCAATATTTTTTAATATTTCTTAAGTCCTGCAGTTTTCACTTTGGCCACTAAGCCTAATAATAGTCTGACACTTCCTGTTCTGTAGAGAAAGATTCTCTGTAGTCTTCTCAGTATCAGCACAAGCAGAATTACACTGAAAGGTGTATAAATAACACAGAATCCACCAATCATAATAGGAGATGGTCACAGCTCACCCTTTCCTCCTCCCTGCATACTGATTTCTTCACTTCTTCAGCATACCTAGAAAACTCTCCTATAGAAGTCAATGGGAATGAATCAGTCTTAAGTCTCCTATGTGCATGAAGCTGCTGTAAAGCATCTCTCTGACTGCTTTTAAACCATTGCGGGCAAGAATGCTGCCCCCACAATCATATATAGACGACTGAATTGAGAAATCTACAATCAGAAAATAGAAACAGCGAAAAAGAAAAGAATATAGATCAGGGTCTTGATTTAATAAGTAAAAAAAAAAAAAAGAAGAATGGCGACAGATTCCCTTTCAGACGTACATGGCTAGACAGTGTGCTATGTTTTATCACGTGAACAGGGAGAACTTCCTTCCAATAAATGCTGTGCTATCAAATGAGGAAGGAAAGGCGTTCAATCTCTTCATTCTGTGCTTGTTAAATGTGATTAGGAGTTTATGCATTCTGTTCAAGATTATACACATTTCCCAAGACAAGTTTGTAAACTGTAAATTAATTTCTCAGCAATTCTTAAATACGCAGGAAAAGTCATGTATAAAGATCTGAAACACACACCTACAGAACAAATGTCACACTGTGATATCATCCGTCTTTTGCAAATTTAATGATTTACAGCTTCTGAACATGGTCATATTATAAAACGCCTTGAGTTAAGCAGAACCAATATTCAGTAAATATGGTGTTCATAAAGGTGTATGTGGTGTAAGGAGGTTTCTTTTTATATGAAGTGCAACAGAAAAGAAATCCTGCCATGCTTCATTGGACACATGAAAGTGTTGCTTCCAGGGAAAAATACTTTCCATGATACATGGTCATTCAAAAAGGATTTCTATCAAAAATGGATTGTGGCACTTGTAGTTCTATACTTGTCATTCAGGTTGATTTTCTAGGACTACACTAGTACACGGCTCAAATCCAGTTCATTAGCTCTTTTGAAGATTTTGGTTAACCTGCATATTCCCCATAATATAAACATCCAGTGGTTTCAATTGCTTGACTCAAAGTTTTATGAAGCCTCTATGAAGAGCACAATTACCAAATGTATTCCGAAATTTTCGCTGTGCTGCCACAACAGAATTTCAAGCTTTTTGCTTGTTTCCAAGTTGCCATCTTATCTCACTCTATGTAACCACATTGCACATTTGGCTCTTGAAAATGAAACCCGTGCTGTGTTTGGTTACTGTGGGAATTTTTTTTCTCAGTTTTGGTATGATCTTCAGTCACCAGCCATTTACCGCTGATGTTACTATAACTACATTTCTTTACTACAGACAATGAATGAATGAATCACCCTGTTCATTGCTTTAATATAGCACTACATGGCAAGAACATAGAATGTCTATGGCTCCATAGAGTGGTGCATGGACACTGACGGCTTTTGTACAGACTTTGCATTGTGCATAAGGCCGTATAGAGAAAGTGAGTTGGAATTATCTGTAAAGATCTTGCTATATATTGTGAGATGATGGGTGTGTCCTTTGCCGGTTATAAACTAAAGAAAATAAGATGAAGGTTTATTATGGTGCTCTTATACATTACAGTAACTACCCCCAGTTTACCACTAACTGCTTTGGTTTTGTGGCAGATAAAACCTAGCAATGGGTAGCAAACCATGGGTCTGTACCTTGGTTCAGCTGTGCCAAGCTTAAGCACCCTTAGGATATGTTAAAATGACTTTTTTTCTCATAAGATTTCCCTTGGATTTTGCCACAGTTTTGAAAGTGAACTAGACCAATCTCAATGGGATGAAAATCTCACGTGGTTATACACAGAATCCCTGTGAGGAAAACTCAGTGTGAACATACGCTTAGGCTATGTTCACACGGCTTAAAATGGGACGTATTTCAGTCCGAAATTACGCGCCTGAGTGCGCAAATTACGGCTGGAATACGTCCTAGTCATTACGGTAATCCACAGTTCTCATAGAGAACTATGGATTACGTCTCCTCTCCCTGCTCGGCGAATCCACTGCGGGGGGGAGATAAGTGACATGTGAATAACCAGTGGCGTATACGCGCCACTAGTAATGATAGTCTATGGGCCGGCGAGGTGCCGGCCCCCTGCTGCCTCCCCCGCGCCGCCCCCCACCACACAGCGAAATTATGGGGGGTAATTACGCCCCGCAAATTAGCCGGGTGAACCCAGCCATACAGAGCAGTGACCCAAAATATTTCTGTTGACTGATGGACTTAATGGCTCATGATGGTGAAAGGATCAAGTAGATTAGAAAGATAACGTATATAAATCGTGAAATACTTTGCTTAGGTTTCTGGGTAACCTTTGTTTGCGTGTGACACTTGGAATGGCTGCAATGTATACTTCAGATTATGACTCATGTACTTCAGATGTTTCACCTGGCTACAACAACGCAACGCGGTTGAATTAAAGCAAACTGTTTAGAAACTGGCAAAGATACAGAAGAATATGTGTTTGCTTATTATCAAGTGCATATTTTATGTACATTTTTAACTTTATTTCTAGAAAAATGTTAAAACAAGCAAGTACACTTGGGCCTTTAAAACTTGTCATTTGGTATTCCACAGTCCTCAAGTAAAAGTCTGCCTGGTAATGCAGTAACCTGGAAAACAAGTGCATGGGATGCCTCCTTGGCTCTCTGCATTAGTAACCTATCCAGATATCCTAATTTTCTTCAAAGACAACTCTTATCTACACTATCGAAGGAATTTCAGAATGGAATGGACACCTTGTAAAGTTACATTTCTCCTGCACTGGGTAATAACTTCTGATAAATAGAAAGCCATTAAAAAGTTCAAACAATATAAGGTGATATAAGATGATCCCACCCACATGGATATGGCATATATACTTAAGTTGGGAAAAACCCCTAAAATTACTATTATGTACAAGATGATAAAGAGGCGGTCTGTAAGATTTCTATGTGGCCGGAAAACCACCAGCTTTGTTGATAATTACATTGGGAGTTTCCAGCTGAGAATTCAGGCATATCCAGGTTACTAAAAACAAGGTCACCAATAAGACGGACACACCTTTCCCTATTAAACATATAAATCTTAACACTTAGACAATGATTAATGCAGAGTTATTGCCCCGATAGGGCGGCCCCGCTAAAGTCTACTAGTGAGTCTTTTAATTGGGAGTTTAGAAACTTCACTGTCTCTATCTGTGCATGTGTAACTACTTTGTTACAAATTTATTCATCCACATGGAAAAAAACATATGGTGGCCACAAGGTCATTGTAGGCTGCTCCAGGGCTAGCAGACTTAAGCAGGGCCACTCTTATTGGGGCAATAAGTCTGCATTAATCAATAGGGAAAGGTCTATCTGTCTTATTGATGACCTTCTTTTTATTAACCTGGATATGCCTAAAATATCAGCTGGAACATGATACAGGAACCCAGTGAACGACAATATATTGTAATAACCATGAGTCTCTACATGCTACTGGCATTTTGCTTATTTCTGATTGGCGATATGTAGTATTATGGAACTTATTTTTTTTGGAGTAAATGAATTAAAAGTTATATTTTCAGCCACATGTTACTAATACTGTGATAGAAAAAAAAAATTCTGTGGAGTCATTTAGAAATCTTTTTGATACTAATTACACTGGGATTCCAGGGCGACTAAAAGTTTTTACCGGCAATAATAACTGCTGGTATTTTGTTTGCAAAAATTGATTGAATAACTGTTTTTGCAATGTGTCTCCGTTAGATGGGTAGACTTCTGTGCCTTCACCAGATGTGATAGATAGGTAATCACAATTCTTACAATTTAAGGCTACTTGAGAGTCACATACGTCTGTGGTCTGTGAATGTTAAATGTGGGATCTCCAGGCTGTCACTATTGTATGGGACATCTACGGGCTGTCAATGTAACATAGGGCATCTATAGGACTATAGGGTCTTTAGGCTGTCACTGACATACATGGTCTCTGTTGGTAGTCATCATTATGGGGCATCTGTATGTTTTCAGTATAATATGGAGCATCTATGGGCTGTCACTGTTATACAGGGCATCTATAGGCTATCGATATATCAGGATTCTGTTTGTTGTCACTGTTATGGGGCATCTGTGTGCTGGCAATGTAGTATGGGGCATCTGTGATTCAATCATGTTACTAGCTCTTTCTAGCTCTTTCATGTTACTAGCCATGGCCCCTTAATTGTAATCCTTTTGCACTAATTGCTTTATTTGATTCTTCCTTCTGTAATGTTTTCTGTGCTAATTTTTGCATTTTTGAGCTGTAAGTAGCCATCCATACCTGAAGACAAACAGCAGCATTTCCTGATAGAAAACTGTTTTCCTTTGCCCTGTAAAACTACAAGCCCCAGTATTGTAAACTTTGCTTTGTCTAACCAAGTCTCAATCTCATTGCATGTTTCCTCCCTCATGTGGAAAGCCTTCAAAGGCAAGAACAAAGGGTTGAGGCTTCAAAGGCTGCCCTGAAAATAGCCAAACCCTGTTAGTCACCTGATCACCTGGACTTAGCATAGGGCTGAAAATGTAATGAAACTACAATGCAAACGTGTCTAATTTTGGGAAACATTTATTTAGGAAATCTTTTTTTACACCTCTTTAACCTTTACAACATGTGCACAACATTTTCACAATATTAACTGTAATAATCCATCACTAGCCTAGAAAAACTTGGATGATTTTAACACCCTATGAATTAATGTATTTATTACTGGGTTGACTGACCAAGGTTAGTGTCAGTAAGCACCCTATATTGTCTCTCTGTTTCCACAACCCCAAAAGTGAAAAAAAAAAACAACCCCTGAAGTCAATGATGCATCACTAGATTAAAATCACAATTAGAATTGCTAATACAATGTAAGAGCTGCTCTCCATCATTGACTTTAATATCTGCCATAAGGGGTGAGACGGATCAAACCTCTTAGGAGATGTGCACCACAATTAACTGTATTGTCTTAGGTTTGTTTTTTACCAGTCTTCACTATGGACTCCCAACAAATTAGATGAAGCAACCTGTCTGGGGTTAAATACCAATTCATCATTACGGTTGTAGGGCACATTTGCTAATACTGGCATACAGCTGAGATGAATGGAACTTTCTGCAACAAATCTGCCACAAGGAAATTTACCTGAAAGGTTTGTAAATCAGTGGCAAAGTATGACATGAAAGCTGCACGCCCCATTATTCAGATACATTCACTGGCACGGGAAAATTATATTTCATGTGAATGGAGGATAGAAAGGAAATAAGGCGGATGAGATATATAACTCATAGGGAAAAGAGGATTTTTTTTTTTGTAGCTTGCACTGTACACAGCATCTGTGGCTGACAATGTGCCTGACAATTTGGGAGCTCATCGACTGCTACTCTATGGGAATCATGTGGTTGGCACTAGTATAAAGGGAAATATAGAGCAACTTCTGTTTTTCCATTTGTTCCTGGATATGACGCTCCCACTTCTTCTAATAATGGTTCTGCAGCTGCAAAAATTTGTATTATTGTATAAAAAGTAATGTAACGTTTGCTATAAATCAAAGAGAATTACAAGAAAAATTGTAATATTTTAAAATTAAGATTAGAAAAGAATCTTTCACCTAGTTCATGCCGCTGTCTCTGAGGGCAGCATATAGCAGACACTGTCATTTACCATTTAAAGTGCAGTAATTTCGGGAATCGCTGTTGTTTCGCTGCGGACTACCGAGTGAACAAATGATCTGTAATCCCTGATAATTTGATAGTGATCTCAAGAAACTACTGCACTCAAAAAGTAACAGTACAATACTTAAAGCATGGTCTCAGGGCAGCATAAACCTGGGGACACATTTCTTTTGAAGGGAACCTGTCATTTTCAACATGCTATCTGATATATACGGGAAACAAATTGTAGTTATGGGAAGAGATAAGCAGGTTGATATAAAGTTATGTCAGAAAAAATTAAGTAGAATTTGTAATTAAATTTCTACTTATTCTGGGTTGAAGAACCCAGAAGGGGGTGTGATCAGTAACTGACAGAATTCCAGTGATCACTGTCAATCACTGATAATACCGCCTACTGTACTCCTCAATTCACATTAAGCAGGGATTAAAATTAATAAAAGTGCTACTGAATCTTTTCCACAGATCTATATATCTATCAGCTCAGCTCTTCCTATTCCATAACATGTTACCTGCAGATCGCATAACATGTTCCATGTGACTGGTTTTCGATAAGTGTTGCTATGATCCAATGAAATTACACATTTAACTTTGGTTGAACTTAATGGACATTTGTTTATTTTAACTGTACTAACTATGTATCAATGTTGGCATTGGGAAAATTAAAAATATACATATTTATAAGAATAAATTATCTATAAATAATTTATGTATATAAAGAAATTGTATTTTAACTAAATGAAATCATGAATGAATTAATTAATGCAAAAATCAGGAAGGAATGAATGGATTTTAACATTTGGGAATTAGGAAAGCTAATAGTGGGCAATTAAACAGACAAACAATAGCACCACAATGTACTGCATTGACGGAATGACGGAAGACACATACTATTACATTGTGCAGAAAAAGTAAATAACAATTATGCGATTTAGGAAAAAGACTTGGTAAAGGGTAATTAGTTCTTTATTCCTGCTTTCAGATAGCATTTGCATCATCTTCCCTTCCTTTATACTCTGTGGCTAAATAGTGACAGGGCATTCTGTAGCGGAGGTGGAGGGACGCTGATCTAATTTCCCATAAGCTGCTCAAAGTCTTTATAGGCAAAGACCAATTGATACAAAGTGACTAGATCAGGCTTGTGGAGTGGACACCTGCTCACTTGAAATCAGACGCTGATTGCCACATCCATTAGCATGGTAACCAGAGAGCTGGGCGTGACCGAGTATATGTTTTAAGCCATCAGGTCAAAAGATACAGGCCAAAGGTGACCACCTAATGAATAAGGGACAGCTGTGCCTGCTCATGATTAAATTATGAACAACGCACAGTTTGCCATTTGACACTGCCCTTTACCAAAAAAGATGAAGGAGCATATAAAGGCAATTGTGTGAGATTAAACCCAGACGCATTGCTGCAGTGGACATAGGGGCATAGAAAAAGTGTTCTAATATACATAAAGAGCAACATGTATGAAACCTGGGGCCAACATGTCATTTATAAATTGCTTCAGAGGAGTGAAGAAGACACCAGTATGTATGAAAGCATCTCACAGCACTTTATATGTGTCCCGTTCTACTCCAACATTTGTCTCAGCCATGCCACTTTGAAATTGATTGATGTATTTGTACGACAGTTATGTGCCAAACTTTGGCGCATTTGTACGATTCTGCCGCAACACGCTCCCACAGCCTTTTCCCTTTCAAAAGTGTTGTGCCTGGCGCCAAGTTTGGGCGTACAATTGTTCCCACATCTGTAGAACAGGGCTACAATAGGTTTTTGGCCGCAAAGCACAACAGACAACTGGCGCAGTCCCGTTCATACATGTCGCCCAAACTGTCTACAAAGACTGTTACAGAATATCTATAATTTATTAATAAACATGCACATTCTTCTTCACCTTCTTCTTGTCATTATTATGATTTTAAAAGTACTTTGAATTATATTTATATATTACTTGTAAACTCTCAGATGACACAAGTCATATCCTGTAATATTAATAAACCATGATGCACAATGTTAATGCAGGATCGGTTAATCATTGCTGCCATCTGTTATTTATTATGGATTTATCATTAAACCTAATATAAATTCAAAAAGAATTGGAGAACACAACTGACTGATCTGTTCCAAGTGAAGCACAACAGTCTATCAGGCTTCTAAACACACAAGCATTCATGCACACACACATTCACAAACATACACACCCATTCACAAACATGCATACACATGCATACAATCATACACACACTAATGCACACACACATTCACAGACACACACACCCATTCACAAACATGCACACACACACATATAATCATGCACACACTAATGCACACACACATTCACAAACATACACGTATGCATACAATCATGCACACACACACTAATGCACACACACATGCATACAATCATGCATAAACACACCAATGCACACACACACATTCACAGACACACACACCCATTCACAAATATGCACACACACATATAATCATACACACACACACATTAATGCACACTCCCATTCACACACATACATACACATGCACAGACACAGGGCAACATGTATGAACGAGGCTGAGTCAGATATCTGGCATCTTTTCAGCCCGATATCAGGCACAGCCCTATTCATACATGTTTAAATCTCCCTGTGGCGCTTTGTAATGCGCCCAAGCTCGGGGGGACACAAGAATCGTAGCAAAGCTACATATTTATAGCTTCGCTATGGCATTTCTAGGTGCATTACAGTTGTAACAGGTAGAGCACTTTCAAAGTGGTATACCTGAGCCAGAGATGTCATCCTAGTGCTAGAATGCACCTGACTTATAACCTGCTGTAGAGCGGGTTCATAAATCAGGCGCATTCTAGACTAATGTTAGGCGCATGAAATTTGGCGTTAACATACCAAATTTCATACATGTCGCCCTTGATTCGTATTTTTGATGACATTTGTAAAGTACAATAGAGAAGTCTATGGAGAGCATGGCAAGAAATAGTCACATGAAATTAGGTATCACACTGTTCCTTCTCCGAGAAGCAAAGCTTTCATGAAGTGAAAAAAGTCATATATACATTTAGAGATGCAGGTTGTTGCCTAAGGGCTCAAAGCCTAAGGCTATATATAGACCTCAACCAGTATCTCAAAATGTATACATGACTTGTTCAACTTCATGAAAGCTTTGCTTCTCAGAGAAAGAACAGCGTGGTACCTATTTTTGTGTGACTATAAGGTAGACTTGTAGCATATCTGCGTGCTTTCATAAGGCCTTAGTGTACATCAGTAAATATAAGCCATAACTATAGACACAAGAAGCAAAGCTTTATGAAGTGAAAAGTCATATATACATTTAGAGATGCAGGTTGTTGCTAAAGGGCTAAAGCTATAGGTCTAATATAGACTCACACGTATCTAAAAATGTATACATGACTTGTTCAATTCATGAAGTTTGCTTCTCAGAGAAAATGAACAGCGTGCGTACCTATTTTGGTGTGCTATAGGTAGACTTGTAGCATATCTGCGTGCTTTCATAAGGCCTTAGTGTACATCAGTAAATATAAGCCATAACTATAGACACAATTTTATCATTAATTAACTGACATCTATTTGACATTAATTAACTGACATCTACAAAGCTAAATACAGTTTGAAGTCTATAAAGGAGTATATGTTATATTTTTGAATGACAAAACTTGACAAATAGATTGTAAACATATAGCATAAACTCCTTGGTAGCTGTGGGATTATGAAGTAGCTTGAGACCTTTTTAAAAGCTATTACCAATTCTACCAGAAAAAGAAAATGTATGAGTGGAATTTATTCTAAACAGTTATTATGCTTGTTACACATACAAGTAATGTTAGATGCTATAGAAGAAGATCCATAGTTATATGTGGCATAGGAATGGCTGGAAACGCCAGCCCTAATAACTTTAAAGTGTGGAACAGATTCTTATATACTGTTTAATACATGTATACTATAGACAGTATAAACTTAGACAAGACAGTCTTACAATGTACCAAACATGTGCCACAGTTATCATAGTATTGATAAATCTGGCACGTTGGACTATCTAGTCTGACTTGTGTCCTCCTATTGGCTTACTTTATGCAACCAATTACAGTAAAATATTGGCACATTTTTTTTGCCTTACATCATCACATGCTAAGCCATGCCCCTTTGCTGTCTAGCTCTTTTGTCAGATGGGGCACAGAAGTGTGTAGAAACTGTCTAAAACACATAATAAATGTAGCATAAAGCACATTCTAGGGTAACTGCAATAAATGAGCCCCATAAGGTTTAACAACTTTAAAGGGAAATACATCTCTAGCAATAAAAACCTGCAATGCTATGAAGTGTCCATGGTGCCCATGAATCAGAATTCAGCTTTCATCTTTCTGGTGTACGTTAGTATATAAATGAATGACTATTAACAACTGAAACTTTTTACTAATACATTCTCTATTGTTATCTGATAATGAAAGTTTGCATCTGAATATTTCCACCCTTCGTCCCCATATATCTAAATACCTAGTATAATGTAGCTTATTGCTGCATGTCAATAGCTGAAAACATAGCAAACATAATGAACCTCTGACTGTGCTTGCCTTTTTTCTGGCTGAACACTTTGTAATGTGTGTAAAGCATCACACTTTTCTGTCATGCAAAGATATCATGTATGATTGAAACAGAGCAAATAGAGTCACAAGCTGTCTACATTTGCTTTATTTCCAGCTATGGATATGCAGCATCTACACTTCAGTATATGTCTGGATATCTGCTAGAAGGTATACAGATGTATAGGGACAACAGGAGGTGTGAGATCACGCTTATCAGCCATTTCAAGTAGGTAGAGGTAAAATAATAAAATCCAGAAAAATGTCTGCCTCCTTAGAACTACTTTGTCAATAGCATCTCAAATTATAAAGACCTCCATATTTTCATACAGACATGTGAATTATATTAACAGACCTAGTTTTATAAATAGTGTAAGTTTACAGGTCCTTCTAATCAGCTTTATACAGAAAAATCAATGACCTTTTTAAAGCATGGGTAGGAAAATTAATTACTAGGGATAACATTTAGGGTTGTGTTATGAGTGACCACAACAGGTCAATGCTTTATAAATATAATTATTCATACCCTAAAGCAAATTTTATGAAAAGATCAAAATTTCAACAGGAAAGAGTCAGAAAACTGTGATAATTTTCCAAACTCTTCTAGAAAAAAAAAAATCTAAATTTACAATTTATATTATCATTGGATTTAGCTTTTACTCCTACTTTGTGTGGTGCCTCCATCCATGAAATCATTGATACCCGACTATATGTAGTATCGCAACCCAAGAAATCATTGATTCCCCTAACTTGTATAGTACCTCCACCCATGAAATGATTGATTTCCCCACTTTGTGTAGTGCCTTCACCCATGCAATTATTGATATCCCACTTTGTATAGTACCTCCACCAAAGATATCATTCATTCCCCCCACTTTGTATAGTACCTCCACCAAATGATATCATTCATTCCCCAACTTTGTATAGTACAACCACCAAAGATATCATTCATTCCCCCACTTTGTATAGTACCTCCACCAAAGAAATTATTAATTCCCCCACTTTGTGCAGTACCTCCACCAAAGAAATCATTGATTCCCCCACTTTGTATAGTACCTCCACCAAAGATATCATTCATTCCCCCCCTTTGCATAGTACAACCACCAAAGAAATCATTCATTCCCCCACTTTGTACAGTACCTCCACCAAAGAAATCATTGATTCCCCAACTTTGTATAGTACATCCACCCATGAACTCATTGATTCGTGTAGTGCCTCCATACATGCAGTCATTGATATTTCACTTTGTGTAGTATCTCTATCTATTAAATCATTGATTCCCCCACTATATACATTACAGTAGTACCTCCATTCATGTAATCATTTATACCCTCACCTTCTTTAGTGTTCCTGTCCAAGAAATCTTTAAAACTCTGTGTGCAATGAATCCATCCATACAATGGTTGATTCCCCCCCATTTTGCGCAGTTCCTCCATCTATGAAATCTTTGATTCCTCCACTTTGTGTAGTGCTTTCATCCATGCAATCTTCAATTCCCTCACTTTGCATAGTGTCTTCATTTATGCAATCCTTGATACCTCCACATGGTGTATTGCCTCAATTGATGCAGTCCTTGATTCCTTCTACTTTGTGTAATGCCTCCATCCATAAAATCTTTGATGCTCCCACTTTGTATAGTGAGTGCCTCCATCCAGAAATTCTTTGATGCTTCCACTTTGTGTAATGCCTCCCATCCATGAAATCTTTGATGCTCACATTTTATATATTAAGTGCCTCCATCCAGGCAGTCAAAGCTACCCCTACTTTGTGTAGTGTCCATCCATGCAGTCATTGTAATGCTGCCATTATCTTAAAAAACTTTATTTTCATTATGCAATTTAGATCTTTCTTCAGTTTCTAGAGATCTGATTGAAATGACACTTACACACTCCTTTAAATATCCCTCATCTAGCAGAATGTATCAAACTGTGTCAAAATGTGTTAAATGAATATTTTCAGAGAAGAGAAGTATGTCAGCATGAGAAAATAAGTGGGATTCTAATAGAGCATAAAGAAAAAATCGAATTAAAAAAGAAAAGCATTATGAGGGACATGGATGAAAACTGTCTAGGTCTAAGGGTATGTTCACACGGTGTATTGCGGAGCGTATAGTACGCGCTGAAATATGCCGGGTGCTTTGGAAGCATGCGCTGATGAGCGCATCTTTCCAAAGCATGGGAGGGAGGTAGGGCGGCAGCCCGTCAGCCCCACTGACATGCATTGTTTACGGCGCGTAATCAGCGCGAACAATTGGCATGTCAATTCTCCCCCAGTGCATACAATACCATTGTATTGTACGCCTGGGGGGATGACGGGTAACCCATAGCTCTTTATGAGAGCTGTGGATTACTGTAATTGCGGCGCGCATTTCGTTGCGTATAGCGCGCAATACACCCATAGCAACCAGAGTTCCCCTTTTATTTTTCAGAGCACTATATGAAATGAAAGGGTCGCTCTGATAGGTTGCTATGGGCAACAAGGAAAGTCTTACACCTAGACAGTTTTCATACATGTGGCAATATATGTTTATCCAATGGGAAGGTCCAAAAGCAGTGGAAATTTTCAGTAGAACACAATGACAGTCTGTGCCAATCCAGATATAGAAAAATGGGCATATATTGCAAAATATTGTAGCTCTCCAACACTGCTATATGCTTGCTATAAAGGGATCTCCCTAATCCCATAACATGTACCAACCAATATAAAGTGGCAAGCAAAAATAACCTTAAAAAAGATGCTTTATTACTGAGACATATTCATTAAAATATGTAACTGGTAGTGCTACATTGAGCTACTTGCGTTCCATTAAAGTCCGTAGCCGGCAGTAGGAGAGCAGGATACAAAATCCAAATGTGGCGAGACTCCCGGCGTGTCCACGTGTGCTGACGCCAGTCGGGGAGCAACAGACAGGAATGGGCTGGGAAACCGTGTGACGTTTCGGGGCTAGTCCTGCCCCTTCTTCAAAACACCTTTTTTGAAGAAGGGGCAGGACTAGCCCCGAAACGTCACACGGTTTCCCAGCCCATTCCTGTCTGTTGCTCCCCGACTGGCGTCAGCACACGTGGACACGCCGGGAGTCTCGCCACATTTGGACTTTGTATCCTGCTCTCCTGCTGCCGGCTACGGACTTAAATGGAACGCAAGTAGCTCAATGTAGCACTACCAGTTACATATTTTAATGAATATGTCTCAGTAATAAAGTATCTTTTTTTAAGGTTATTTTTGCTTGCCACTTTATATTGGTTAGTCTGTGCCAATTCTGCACCAAAATCTGTATGTTTTATACCCATACTAGATTAAATGTGGTAAAATAAACTGTGAAAATCCTTAACAAATCCATAACAGAATAAGCATGCGGGGGATCCACTGCATGCTCATAGATATTTCTGTTCAAAATTGTCCATAGCAAGTGCATGGGATTTATAAAGTCTCATCTACTTGACTGCTACTGTAATCCACTGCAGATTCTACTAGGCTAGGCTCACTTTTGTGTTATTTCCAGTTCTGACAGACACAAAGGCCACCTTACAAACCCTACTGACTATAATGGGATCCTTCAGACCTCCATCATAGTTTCAGCAGGACTGTATTTGCCACTAGGCACCTGAGTTCAAGTGCCTAAGGCAGTCATATTTTTGGGGGTACCACTTAAACAAGCTAATTTTTTTCTCAGTTTTATTCTTAGGGGGTAGGGTTATTTTTATCTCTCATATGCTTCTTTATTATTTGGAGTGGTGACTTCACAATGGTGCTAAGCAGCAGCAGAAACAATGTCTACAGCCAAATGACTGTCCTTTAACTGCCACTGTTTAGACGACAGCACCCCTCCAAGAAACCTCCTTTGTCATTCACAGGACTCTGTTTAATACTGAACATTAGCTTACACCAGGCCTGCACAACATATGGTAAATGAGCTGCTTTTGGCCCATCAAAGGGTTTCTGGAGACCCGCAAAGGGTTCTGCATGTGCTAACCTGACCACAAAATTTGCTGTACTTCCTGGTTTGGGGGCATTCCAGAGCAGACCAGGTATGGTCCCAGGTGGTTTTAGCTCCCTCACACTGCCAAGTTGTGCTGGCCTGGCTTACGTACTTGTAGTAGCATAGAGAATACTGCCAGCAGAAAAAAACAGCATTGTCCATGCTTTACAGAGGGGTGTTTGGGTTGTAAGCAGTGGCAAACCAGTATTCGCTTAAAACTCCCCTTCCTTTTGTCCCGCTAGCTGCTGAATATAAGGGCAGATGTGAGCTCAGCACCTAGGCACCAGCATTTGCACTGTTTTCGGGCCGTGCACACAGCCGCTGGGGGACGTTTTTTTCCCGCGGTTTGTGATGAAAAACCCTTCCACCTCGTATTGAAATGTTCATATTCCGCCCGAAAATCAGGTGGAAGAATGAAAATGTTTAATATTTGTTGGACCGGAGGCGGTCTAAAAAGCCCGTGCAGTGGGGATTTCCATTAAGGTCCATTTTAAAAGTTGTCAACCAGTTTGTAAATGATTTTCAAAACCGAAAACATTCTGAAAACCCGTGCCGTGGGGACATGCCCTTAGGCTTACTTAGGTTAGGGTCTACGTGGTATTTATATTGTTCTTGGACATGATACTATATGAGTGCACAATGTTAAGGTAGAATAAAAGAATGTGTAAAACAATTACATAAAAACTAAATGGTATTTCATTGTATTATTTTAAGCATCTGTAAACATAGTGGATATATAATTATTATTGGCTGAATTTAAAGTTGTAATGTTTCCATACACATGAGAATAAGAAATAAAGCATTAACGCCCTCCAGTTGTCTCTTTTTGCTTAATTTTTTCCCATTAAACAAGATATTTGGAATAGCAAACCATTCAAAGGCTTATGCACATGTCCATTTAACATACAGCCTTAATACAGGCGCTGTCCACTCTATATCCATATGTCTCTGATTTTAAACAAAGTTATACAGTTTTTTCTGTAAGACTCTTTATGAATGTAACGAACAAATGGTGGTACAGTCCACTATATTTACATGTGCAGAGGTACTCTCTTCTCACGCTTAGAGGCATTGCTTCTATGTAAACCTACATGGTGATGCACGCAGGTTTATGTGTCACGGTGTATGGGCCCTAACACATTTTCATACCTTGAAGTTCTTTTTTTTAGGGATCAAAGTTGTAAGGTTCATATCCCTCACATAAAAAGTCACCACAGTTACTCAAGCTGCGCACCTGCTTATCAATCCATTAGGTTTAGAACACTTTTATGACGTTTTAGAAAATGTTCACAATCCATTAAGACCTGATTGACTTGTGGTTTCTCTTTAAAATTTCCTGGACTCTATTAGTCTTAGTATTTTAGCCAGACAGCCTTTACTCTTGTCTAATTTGATATGGTCTATCTATATGAGTCAGGCACTTGGGACTGAAAGCTATTGATATGTCTGACACTGGGGTGTCCAATATATTATGGATGAGGCTGACATGTTCAAGGACTTGTCTGCAAAGCAGTGTCTGAAAAGCTGGATGATATATAGCTTACTGCTAATACATTTGACCAGATAAACAGCTCACAGGGTAGTGGTTAGGGAAGACAAGGAGGAGGAGGCAGTGACTAGAATTCTGTTCTCTCTGGGAATATTGTTAAAACAGTGGTTTATAGAATAACTCGCTTCTCTGATGAGAGACATGTACTCTATATACTGTCTTGTATAATGAACCTTCCACCAAAACAGTCTGTTATGCTAATATACATAAGACATCTACATAAGAAGATGATAAGATATATTAAGGGATTAGATATGGATGCCTTCTTTATAAAACTGTGTCACTGTTGTCCTTGGGGTGTGTTTGATAGACAGCTCAGCTCGATTAGGGTGCGTTTACACGGCAATGGACAAATACCGATCGGTTTATCCGACCGGTATTTGTCCGGTTTGTGTGCAGTGCACACGGCCGCGGGGGAGGAGGGGGAGGATGCGTCTTTTCTCCTTCACATTCACATGCACATATTCCGTCCGAAAACCGGACGGAAGAATGTGCATGATCAATGTTTATCGGGCGGCCTGCGGGCGGAAAAAACCCCGGGCGGAAAACCCGTGCAGTGAGGACCGCTGCATGGGTTTTTCATAGGAGCCCGTTGGTCTCGTGTTCAGACGGTTTTTCAGGTGGTCTGAAAAACTGCAAACCGTCTGAAAAACCAGCCAAAAACCCGTGCTGTGGGGACATGCCCTTAATGTGAATGGGGTTGAACTGCAATACTACACCAAACCTAAGAACAACTGTAGAGAAAGCAGACATGTTTTTTTGTTTGTTTTTTTTAAATCCTAGACATGCCCTCTTAAGACCTCTTACTGACTTTAAGCTCAAACAGTGAGCCTTCATATATGACAAAACAATCCTCATATTAAACCAAATTCTTCTTTTAAACATTTTTTATATCCTTATATACTACATATATATGAACTATTTGTGAGGACTGACTCTCCAGATGAGGAAACCCAGAAGGTTTGGGTGGTCATCTCAAGATGAAATTGCTCTAAAGAATGGACTTCTAGAAGAGTTGTCTTTCTAAAGAATACGGCTAGATATTAAGATGAAACCTAGAAAATCTGGTCAGTTGGAGAGGTTTTACAGTAAATTTGATGGGTTCTGGCCTACCGAGCTTGTATCTACATATTTTGTAATGTTGACTCTGAAAAGGACAAAAATTCCCAATATTTAATTGGAGTGACACTGGATATACAAAATATATTGGATAAGCGTACCCCCTGGGTATATTAAAGAGGTGTTTTCACCATGCTGTTTCACAAAGCCTGCTCTTCATCGTTAACTTCAGGCTCACACTTCCTTGTTAGGTTGTGGGTGGTTTTACAGCACTGACTAGCATATCAGCTCTGTTATTCCTAGGTGGGCTTGTTAGAGGGACATTGGTTATAGGATATCTTAAATAGCAGTACAAAAGACTACAAAGCTCTAGAGGGTTAAAGTTTGTCAGTAACATAGATAAACAAGCTGTTGGGTGGCTGATAAGACACATCAGAGAGTGACATTACCATCCTAACCAGAGCAGCTGGAGCAATGAGAGCAGAGAGAGAGATGGTTGGCAACATAAAGAAGCTTGTGTACACAGGCAGGGGATAAGAACTTCTCTAGCTTTAAAAGAATAGCAGTGTATTTGGTAATAGTCTTTATTCACCTTTGCCTACATGTTTAAAGCTAATATGTGTCGTTAATACCCCTTTAATAAAAGTTAATTTAACCAACGTTGCATGCAATAATGTTGATAGGTGAGGTTACTTACATTGATTACCGTGTTACAATGGCACCTGTCAAGGGGTAGGATTTTAGGTAGCAAGGGAAAAGTCAGATCTTGTAAGTATTGGAATCTGGAAGCACTGTAAGGGCCTGTCCCCATGGCAAGGGTTTTCAGTCTGTTTTACACCGATTTGAAAACTGCCTGTAAACCGACTGTCAACCTTTAACATTGACTTAAATAAAAAAAAAAAAAACGTATAATAGTCCACACTGTACGGATTTTCCACTGGACGGTTTTTGACACCGTAACGAAAACTTATAACATGTTCAATCTTCCGCCCGGCAGAACATGAACATGTGGGTGTGAAGGGGGACCGCTCGAATCCCTAAACCACAGACAAAAAACATCCCCCTGCGTGACAAAAAAAGACTAAATACCGGTCAGAAAATCCAACCGGTATTTTGTCTTTGCCATGGGAACACACCCTTAGGATTTTAGTGACTTTGAAAATGTACAAATTGTGATGGCTATATGACTGGGCCAGAACTTTTCTCAAAACAGCAGGTCTTGTGGGGTGTTTCTAGTATGCAATGGTGAGTACCTACCAAAAGGGATTAAAGGTAGGGGAACTGGTGACCTGCTAACAGTCATAGATGTCCAAGACTCATTAATATGTGTGGGCAGTGAAGGTTAGCCTGTTTAGTCTGCTCCCACAAAAGAGCTACTGTACCTCAATTTCTGAAAACATTAATACTGACTATGATAGGCATCAAAATACACAGTACATCATAGTTTTCTGTATGTATGGGCTGAGTAGATACAGGAAAGTCAGAATATTTATGCAGGGCCATTTGTAGGCTAAATTGCACTCAGGTTGAGGAGAAAGAATTCCCCCCCTCCAAAATCAACACATTGCACCATGCTACTCTCCCTCACAGCACTATTAATACACCCCTGCCTGTGCTCCAACCAAGGCTAGCGGCACTTCAAGCAATACCCAATCCCCCCCTTGCTTATGGAAAAAGGCCTGTACCCATTTTAACCCCTGTAGCTCACTAAAAGGTCCTACAATGGGCATGTGAGCTTCAGAACCTGATCAAGGAGCAATGAAAGAAAGAGGTCTGGACCAATGAATCATATTGGTGTTCATACTGTGTGGATGGGTCATGAGGAATAGAATTCTACAATACAGTTTCCAAATGTTAACAAACACAAATATAAAGACTACAATCCATTGTTATATAGTATTAGGGAAAATGATGTCAAGTTGAACAAGTATGAATGTAAACTATCAGACTGTAGTTATGTATTATTCAGCCCAAAAAGGTTTTTATTACTGGATATTGCAATAGGTTTAAATAAAACCTAACTTGAAATGTCAGAATCCAATATAATATATGATAACATAGATGAAATAGCAGTATGGTAGTGGTAGATTAGTGGTGTCTCTAATTTGTCTAATAAAAGCAGCTAATAAAACATATTTAGAAAATACAACATACAACAGAGAAGAGAAGAAATGGGAAAAGGTGACTCCTCTGTACTCTCCACTTTGCAGGAAAATTTACACAGTAAGAGCAATGTTTAGCTTTGTAGAAAGAATATACCACAAACCAAGAGAATACATTAGTAAGAGGAAAAAGACCACAGAAACCATTCTGCCTACATAAATGAATTATGTTGCAAAAGTGCATTCACCTGGCATTCACCCCACCAGCTGCCATGGCCATTTACCCCATCTTAGCATCTGTCCATTCTTTAGTGCTTCATCTGTAAAGCTATTAAGCAGTCAAAGGGGATATGATTGGAAAGCCCATGGGACTGACCTAAGTGACTCTTTCTTATACAAAGCTCAACTAATGACAAACAGGACACTGTCCATACTGGAAAAGAAATTTCCCTAAATGAGCTCATCATGGTTACACATTGCTATTGATCTTCTCCCTGTAATGATAAAAGTAAAATCCATTCGCAAAAAAAAGACAAATATGACAGGACTGTAATAAAACACCACTACTGTTACAATGTAGAACATAGATCAGGAAGCCATTGTTACCATAATCTCTGCAATTAAACAGAAAAGGGGAAAAAGCCACTCTCTCTAAATTATATTGATTTCTTAAAGTCTGGCTCCTCATATTCAGTTGCATATTTCTGGCTTTAAATCAAATGAAACTAATAGTGTATCTTTGGTATATACCTTTATATACAGTTTGGTATATATTTTTATTGCATTTGATATACTAGAAAACACAGGCATTTGTGCTTTTTAATACAGCTCTGGCAGAGGCATAATGATGCATATAAAGTGAGGACATTTGGCTAATGGGAATGTTAGTGGATATCCTGGGAGGATTTCCTGGCATATGTACCAAACATACAGCGATAAGTGGTGAGAATCAAGCCTTACAAATTGTACATCAGAACTGGTCCTAGTATACCTAAGGTATAGATGTTATTCTCATAAAAGGTCATTAGGACCAGTGTTTCATATTCCATTCAAAATGAACAGTGCTAACATGGGCCAAATGTATCAGGACGTGTACACCTTTTTAATATATAAGACATATATTTTAGCACTCTGAGTGCCAGAAACTGAAATCTATGCTAGCTGCACTAATGCTTTAAAATTTGTGAACCCTTCAGGATTTTCTATATTTTTGCATAATTTTGCTTTAGTCCTAAAAATAGATAAAGAGGACTAAAGCAGTGAGCATTTCTGTGTTGAGAAAAATGACCCTATATCAGATATTTATGAGTGGCAAAAGTATGTGAACCTTTGGTGTGTACACATATTTGTAAATCACTAATAAGCAGACCATTTTCTTATTTCTTTTATAACATATTCTTACTATTAATCTTTACAATGCCATCAACAAGTTTATCTTGTAAAGAATTCAAAACAGTATATTATTCTTAAAGAAATAAAAAAAAAACCTATGATGGAGTCAATAGGTACAGAGAGCTAATAAAGAACAACTAAAATTCAAAATGTTAAAAAGAGATATGTTTAGATACTTTGGTTCCTAAAAGATTAAATGAAGCCATTAATTACAAAGTGTATTTATGATTATTCTCCCTGTTACTCCTCACTTGTCTGCTACAACCTATGGTAACTATGGGGGGACATGTATGTAAACTGTCTAGGTCTAAGACGTTCTTTGTTGCTCATAGCAATCAATCAGTGCTTCCCTTTCAATTTTTTCAGAGCACTATATGAACAGTTTTCATATATGTGCAAACGTTGCAGGTGCATATGTCGCTCTGTATCTCCTAACTGCAAAGACGAATATATGCCAAGCAGCAAATTAAATCTATGGACTCCAACACAGATTTTTTTTACATATCTTTAGGAATGATGTATTGCTTTAAATTCTTTCTAAGACAGACATTTTGATGATAATGTGAAGACTAATAAGAATTATTTATAAAAGAAGTAAGAGACGTTGTTTGCTTATTGGTGATTTACTCATTAGTTTGGACTGTGAAGGGTAAGGAGAGGCCTGCGCAGCCCATACAATCACATTTGAACATTGTTAAATATGTTTTGGGGTACATTTTTCAGTATATAGAACGTACCCAAAAACGTATTTAACAAATATTGTGTGTATGTACCTTTAGGGCCACATGTCTGAAAACTGTCTTGGTCTAAGACTTTTCTTGTTGCCCATATCAACCAATCAGCGTTCATCTTTCATTTCATATAGTGCTCTGAAGAAATTAAAAGGGATCCCTGATTGGTTGCTATGGGCAACAAGAAACGTCTTAGACCAAGACAGTTTTCAGACATGTCCCCCTTAGTGTGTATTCACACAGCATGGGTTTGATGCATTTTTGGTGCAGTTTTTCTATTGTGGCAGAGAACTGTAGTGAAAATTTCTTTCTTAATAGTAAGTTCTTTTTTCATTTTATGAATTGTTTGGAGATGTGATGCAAAGCTGCTGAAAAAGTGCTGTAAATGAGTAATCAATTAATGTGTTTATAGACTTGAAGCCTGCACAAGATTTGAGATTTAAAGGTGTTTGACATGAGCCACACCAGAGTCCCCGCTGCTGACCGCAGACGTGCCCATGTCCCTGTTTTCGACCCCTGACCACTATCTCAGTATGTACTCACCTGTCCTCGCTCTTTGCTGCTGCCGGTGTCCCGCACGCACACAACCTCCCTGGGGCAGCTCATCAGGATTTAAAAGTACAGTTACTAATTACCTGTCCAATGACCAACCACCACCTGGAACTTAAGGAACTTCCTGCCTGTGTTCTTGGTCAGTTCGTTGATGGTTGGCGATTCTCCTACCTTGATCCTGACTTCTGGTTGCTGTTATGTAACCTTCGTTTTCTGACGTCCTGGTTCCAGTTACCTGTACTGCTGGGAGTCTGCTGCTACGCCAGTCTGATACCTGCTTGGAACTCGGCTACTTTTCTATAGTTACACCTGCCTGAGAATCGTCACCTCTGTCTGTTCCTGCAGTCTTATGTCTGACACTTTGGCTGTAACCACGAGTGGCCATGTCAGGAGTAGCGACCTGTGAGTTCTGAGCAACCAAGTCCATCCTGCCTTGTGGCGGGCTCTGGTGAATACTGGGGGCTCTTCAGACTCTGGCCCAGTCTGCACCATCTCTCACAGTGACACAGGGGATCCACATACCCAGTGTCCGTTACAGTGTTGTTTGACTTCAAATTTTATGTTAACAATGGTTTAGAGGTTGGGAGAAAATAATTTTTAAAAACTCGCTTTATAACTTACAATCGATCCAGCGATGCATCTCCCGATCTTCTTTTCCAGTCTTCTGGCTCTGACCAAACAGAATATCACTGCTACAGCCTCTGATTGGCTGTGGCAGTCACATGTCACCATTCAGAGCCTTGACTTCTGAACAGCGATCTGACATTCAGACTGAGCCAGAAAAAAACAGAGAGGCAAAGAGGACTGGGAGATGCATCACTGCATTGAATAAATTAAGATGCGAGTATGTTTTTTTTACATTTTCTCCCAGCATTTGCACCCTACTAAAAGTAATTAAAGTGGAGTAGTACAAACCCCTTTAAAAGTTTTATTTTAGAAAATAATTTTTGTTGTTGTTATATAATGAAAATTTCCCTCTCGCTCTGTATACATATATAGAGAGAGGGAGAGAGTTACAAAAAAATGAGATGCATGCAAACAGATAAAGTCAGTTCCTAAATATCATGAGTCATTTCACTTACTAGTATGGTAGGATTAATCGATAGACAAAAAGATAATGAAAAGCACAAGTGCCAGTAATAATGCATCTGCATCATGAAAAGAAGCAATAGTGCGGGATTGGGTTTGGCTAAGCCCAAGAGTTCCCAGAAAAATAATTTTCAGCTAATGAAAGCAATAACCTATACATACAAACAACATTATTACTGTGTTGCTAATGGTATGATCTCTCAGCTTTCATATTTTTCAGTGCCTCATAGCATCATACATATGAAAATATGCTGGCTATACATTCAAATAATCATTCAACGTGTATCTGTGATGAAGCATCTACTGTATGCGATATTAGTAGATGGTAAGACATGCAAACTTTATACACTGGTATTGCATTTTCAAGCAGTGTAAGGGGACTTCTTATTTCTGGGCTTTACAAAAAGACTCATTAGAATTCTGACTGGCAACTATACAATAAGTCAGGCAAGTAAATGGGTAAAGCTATAGGATGTGTAGAGGTTATATCCTGGACCCTGAAGCTTCACAGGGTACGCAGGTCCCTCAGCCACCAAAGTCTACATGAATTATTTATTCAGCATAAGGCATGAGCAGCCCCAATATGTGGCTACAGAAGGTTTTAAAAGGCTTTTGACACTGCAAAATCTCCTCTGAGGCCAGCTCATAGCTCACTACTACGTGTGCAGTTTTCCCCATTCATTTCTATGTGAGTTCCAAACAAAGCCAAGTGAGTGTGCTTATATACTGTATATTCAGAATTTAGAACTGTCATAGACATATATAGGGAAGAACTGCGCAAGCGTGGCCATCCCCCCATTCTCTGATGTCATCTCATAGCGAGCTATGAGCCGGCCTCAGAAGGACTTTTGCAAAGTGGTAAGCCCCTTTAACAATTTCTTGCACCACACTGCTCATGATACCCTATGATATCTTTATAACTGGTGCCACAGTGACGTAAATTCAGTGGCCAACAATTTGTTTCAACAGTACAAGAAGCAGAGGAGGAACCTGGTGACTTTTTTTTTTTTTTTTACCACTGACCATAAGCCCATTCATTAGTTCCTGTATCCCAGTAATAAATATGGCCCCACCTGTAGCAAAGAGGTCTTTGAGTCTCTTTAGCCACCAGGACTTTCTAAGCATTAGTTGCTGGGTCTGATCAAAAGACTGCAGCCATTACACTGGCTTGCCCCGTGCCTGGGCAGAAAATCCTCTCTGTTGGTCAGATACCCTTCAAGGAACAGTCCAGTCTCAGTTTGGAATAAGAACATTCTTCTATTCCATGTTTAAACTGCGCATGTATAAGCAATGGGTTAACAGTGCAGAGGATGCAATGCGTGATACAGAAAATCTAACATATTCCATTAAACATTCAAGCTCCCGAGATATTCTGTCTGGCAAACAAACAAGTGAACGCCCAGCAGTTCTACCTCTGAATTTCTAACCAATTTGAACATGAGCTTGTAATTTTTAATTGCTCTCTTTGAAGATTCATAAAGAGGATTTTCAGTGGGATTCATTAAATTCAAGAAATGGACTGTGTAAGATTAGGAGTAAGCATATGGATACAAGAAAGCAGAGTTATACTGTGAGAGAAGAAGCGAGTGCGAGGAAAAAAAAAAAGATAGGTAGAAGAAAGGCATTAAGAGCGAAGGAAAGAAAGATATTGAAAGAAGTAAGATGTTCACCCAGATAGCAAATGGTGTTAAAACTACCATAGCTCTATAATTTCTCAATTAAAATTCAAAGGTGCTGGGAAATCGAGAAGACGCTCAGAGCTATTAGCAGAGTGGTTAAAGTTACTTAACATTATATAGGATAAACTGCAGCCAGTTCTGCATAATAATAGAGTCATTTTGGTATAGCTTTCAGATAATATCCTAGAGGTTTTTACACAAGCATGGGCCGCAGAGTTTAAATGACATCTTTTTTTTTTAGCAGGACATATTTTTTGCTTCAGATTTAAATATTCTTCAACTCTTTTCCTGTCTTCACTAGGGAAAGACAGTGTTCAGTACAAAAAGTCATATTCACATCAATCAGCAGTAGCCTGAGTATTGAATAAAATACATTCCAAATGGGAAATAAGAAATCTCTTATACAGCTGCAAAGTAGTTTATTCCTTTGTAAGATGCAAGACCCAGGTCACATAAATAATGACATATGGGGATTTTTTTTTTAAATCTCTTCCTGAGGTCGTGCATTATTTTATCTTCTTCTTGCCTTTGCTCCCTTATTTAACTGTGTACTATATAGGAGAGGTCGCTGTATGACCACATGATAAACACATTCAACCCCTCCTGATGTTTGCTTCCAGAAATACGTTTAATGGCAAACTTTTTCAAAACAATTATAGAAACATGTAGGCTCTGATGAGAATGAGAGCAGTGGAAACCCTTGGTGGGCTGAATGACATGGCAGTCTTGGGGCTGCTTTTAAGGAAAAAGGGAATGAAAAAGAGACAGAGTACATGAGTCATGTGCAGTATGTGCAGGCATGTACAGTAGTTGTGGGATGGGATCAGTAATTAACTCCATTAGTGGGCCCCAAGAATCAACTACACTGGTGGTCCCCAAGTATAAACTCCACTGGTCGACTCCAAGTATGAACTTTACTGGTGGGCCCCAAGAATTAACTTTACTGGTGGGTTCCAGGACTCAAATCTACTGGTGAACCCAATAAATCAAATCCACTGTTTGCCCCAAGTTTAAACTCTTCTAGTGGTCCTCAAGTATCAACTCCACTATTAGGCCTCAAGTATCAACTTCACTGATGAGCCTCAAAAATTAACTCCACTGGTGGACCTCAAGAATTGACCCCAGTGGTGGACCCCAATAATTGACTCCAGTGGTGGGCTCCAAGAATCGACTCCACTGGTGGACCCCAAGAATTGACTCCAGTGGTAGGCTTCAAGAACAACTCTACTGGTAGACCTCAAGAATCGACTTCACTGGTAGACCCTGAGAATCTACTCCACTGGTAGACCCCGAGAATCTACTCCACTGGTAGACCCCAAGAATTGACTCCACTGCTGAGCACAACACTGCAAACTTGATAAATGGAATGGTTATGTTGAAAAGTACAAGGCTATCATCACATGGGGTGGATAAACTCTGGAAGAACCCAGCAAAAATTAGTAGCAAGCTACTGTAGTAATGGGTTTTGATGCAGTTTAAGCATGGATTTTACCCTATGTAGTGAAGCTTACACTATAATGTTGCTTGTAATAAAGTGATGATGTTTGGCACAAGCTGGCTATCTTACATCATACAGTATTATACCATTCAGTAAAACGTAGATGTTCATTTGTTATCTTTTTACATGTTTGGGCGCCTTAGCAACATTTGTAGATTTAAGTGGAAAGAAACTCTGATTACACCTCAGACATTTTACTTTTAATCAAGTTTGCTTAACTCTAGCAATGTGAGCATTACAGGGGTCGCTACGCTTCACAATGCAGATATGATTGCTCTTAGCAGGAGGCTTAGTTACTGCAGGAAAAACATTTAAAAAATCTACATAACTTGTCTCTTCTGCAATAAAAGGAGGTTCGGCAGTATAGTCCTGCAAAACAAAACAGCACTACACACATTCTATTGTACACATACTGAACCTGAACAGCTATGTATATTAGTCTTCAAAAAACTCAATCGCATCAATTAAACCAACGTGCAGAACCATAGCAATGTTAAATCAATCACAGGGTCCCGCACTTACCATGTGTCATTTATAAAACTAATGTCCTATCTAGCCATAAGACCTCCTCACTCACCAGGGCTAAGCTACCAGTGCCTCCTTTATCACCAATCCACTGTATAGGTAATTAATGTCTGATCACTGGGAGCCCCAAATGATCATTAAAATAGGGGCCCTGAGTGATGAAGCCTTTGAATAGAGGAGCAGATGAGTGTGGGCTCCATTCAAAGTCTATGGGAGTGATGAAGATAGCAAAGCGCTGTAATCTTTTACAGTCACATGGTCTCTAGAATGGGAGAATTGTGTCCCCTGTTTTAGTGATCAGTGTGGGTCCCCAGTGATCACACATGTATCACCTATATAGTGGGTAGGTGATAATTGTCTATAGTTTGAAAGGTTTTCTTGGTTAAAACACAATATATTTTTACACTTCTTCAATGCATTTTCCAGAGAATCCTACCAGTCTTTAAAAATCTGCATTTTTATGTAGCCCAAAATTTGATCAGGAGACTCATATTGTAAAAAATGTTGTTGAACATGGAATTTAGAGGGTGGAACCAACCACTTAGTCAGAACCACTACTATTAGGGTCAATAGAGCTGGACTGGAACCAAATAATAGAGTTCAGCCCATTTCTTTCCACCCACGATGCGAACCGGAGCTATGTACAGGTTTTTGTTATCAAGCTCTGCAGTAGTTGGTATTCCTGTTATTCATGGTTCATAGCATCTTAGGTGTGTGCATTCAAAGAATGTCCATAGGACAACAACCTATGTATGACATATGCCACCATTTACTGCTAAGAGCATGAAGTAATGCTGCTGAGGAGCAGACATTTACATACCTTTCCAACAGCATTTCAATAGCAGTCAAATCTGTTTATAATAGGCTTTAGTTAATCTGCTATGTCTAGTTAATGCTAAACACGTCATGTAGTATTGTAATGCATGTGTGTTCTGACCCCTACTAACTGATGATCTGTAAACACAAAGTAAGCAAAGAAAGTGACACACAGGACCTATGCCTCATTCATATCATTTCAGGTTTATGTTTGAATGTTTAAAAAGGTATTCCACAAAATACCACTGTATATGGTGTAGCCATAGGCTTTAATAGATCAAACATACTATACTTGTGACTATGTTTGGTTTCTTACACACTGGTATACATTTTACTAGTGAGAGAAGAAAGAGTAGTAGACTGCACCTTTCTATCTCTCAAATAAAATATTTACAGGAGTAAAACAGTCCAAACAGTAGACAAAGTCTGGTCACTACCCTTGATGGCTAAGTATATTGTGATATACAGTGAATACTTTCTTTTTCTTGTATTTGGCCATATACTTGTAACTACTAGTGATTAAACCACAAAATGTAATATAAATGGGGTTTTATGCATATAAGAAAGAATACTCTATTTACATCCTCAGGATTCAATCAAAATTCTGCAATATTTTACTATTTTATTATATAAATTTTTCAATAAAATACTCTCTTGTGCACATATGTCTGAGGAATGGTTTCCTTTAATTGATTATGTAATAAAGATTGTGCATCGTGTTGGTATATGGTTTTTGCTGGAAAAGTGATTATATTGTAATACTACAAAGAACAGATTATCCATATATTTCAGATTGTCACTGTTGCTCCTCAATCCTAGTAATTGCGTAATGAGAGTATCACAGATTCATAAAACCACATTAAGTAGTACTGTCAATTTCTAGTCCCACTCTGCTTCCTAGCTCTGAAAGTCAAATTTCAAGGCCAGAACGAATTAGACACATTGTTCTACCTTGTCAAACTTTAGAATTGTGAGTTTTGAATGAAGACATTTTTTTCGGATGTAAATTCTGACCTTTAAAATTGTACTTTTTTTTACAATTAGGAACTACAAAAATGTGGACAGTTTTCTAATCCAAAAGCTAAATCCTTCCACATATTAAAAATAATCTGCTGAGCAAAAGATGAGAAATAAAATCTAATAAAAAAATCTTAAATGAATGCAGTTACAGAGGGGTAGAAAACATAAATTACACCTGTTGTAGTTATATTAAATGTATCCATGTAATGTAGAAGTGGCGAGAATAGACAAAATCATTTATTTTAACCTACAGGGTCTTACGTATAGTGAACGGCTACTTTATATGGACATCTTTATGCACTGTAACCATAATTTCATATATTTTTAAAAGGTTTATTTCAATCTTGCATTTTGATGGCATATTGATAAGATATGCCATCACAGTGTGAAAGGTGTGGGTCCTATCTCTGGGACCCGAATTTATCTCGGGAACAGACCATCAAATGTCCACTTTCATTCTGTTCCATGGGAGTCCTGAGAATATACGGCTGGGGTGTTTGGCCATCACCACCAAATAAGCATGGTGGTGATAGGAAGTTGTTAGGATATGTTTACAGAACAAATCTGCATGAAACCAACTTCCTACTAATTCTAATGAAAAATCAGCATTTCAGCAAATCTAATGCAGTATTTTGTGATGCAGATTTGATGTCATTTTCTTATATAAATTCTTTTGCCAATTTCTGGTAAATCTTCCCATTGGGAAGCTAAAATCTTTTTTGATGTGATCTGTATGGAGATCTGCACCAAAAGCTCCAGTTAGGCTGTTTTTTAAGGAATTCATATATATACAGTGAAGGAAATAATTATTTGATCCTTTGCTGATTGTGTAAGTTTGCCCACTGACAAAGACATGAACAGTCTATAATTTTAAGAGTAGGTTAATTTTAACATTGAGAGATAGAATATCCAAAATAAAATCCAGAAAATCACATTGTATAAATTCTATAAATGTATTTGCATTTTGCTGAGAGAAATAAGTATTTGATCCCTCTGGCAAACAAGACTTAATACTTGGTGGAAAAACCCTTGTTGGCAAGCACAGTAGTCAGAGGTCTTTTGTAGTTGATGATGAGGATTGCACACATGTCAGGAGGAATTTTGGTCCACTCCAATTTGCAGATCATCTCTAAATCATTAAGATTTTGAGGCTGTCGCTTGGCAACTCGGAGCTTCAACTCCCTCTGTAAATTTTCTATGGGATTAAGGTCTGGAGACTGGCTAGGCCACTCCATGACCTTAATGTGCTTCTTTTTGAGCCACTCCTTTGTTGCCTTGGCTGTATGTTTTGGGTCATTGTCTTGCTGGAAAACCCAGCCACGATCCATTTTTAATGTCCTGGTGGAGGAAAGGAGGTTGTTACTCAGGATTTTATGGTACATGGCTCCATCTATTCTCCCATTAGTGTGGTGAAGTAGTCCTGTGCCCTTAGCAGATAAACACCCCCAAAACATAAAGTTTTCACCTCTGTGCTTGACAGTGGGGACGGTGTTCTTTGGGTCTTAGGTAGCATTTCTCTTCCTCCGAACACGACGAGTTGAGTTAATGCCAAAAAGCAAATTTTTTGTCTCATCTGACCATAGCACTTTCTCCCAGTCACTCACAGAATCATCCAGGTATTCATTGCCAAACTTCAGACGGGCCTGCACATGTGCCTTCTTACCGGGGGAACTTGCGGGCACTGCAGGATTTTAAACCATTATGGTGTAATGTGTTACCAATAGTTTTCTTGGTGACTGTGATCCCAGCTTCCTTGAGATCATTAACAAGTGCCTCCCCCCTTCTCTCTCCGTGTAGCTTTAGGACGGCTTATTCCCGACAGATTTGTGAGCCGTATTGAGCTCACAAATCCGCAGTGAATAAGGGGCGGGACAGGGGCGGGGCCGGAGCGCTTATTGCGCCTGGATAATGTGCATGTCACTTTCTCCCCGCCCGGCGGATTCGCCGAGCGGGGAGGAGCGACGGAATCCACTGTTCTCTATGAGATGAAGTGGATTACCGTAATGACAGGGACGGATTGGCGCCGTACTGAAGCGCAAATCCGGCGCGGAGTACGGCGCCAATCCGTGCCCAAATAAGCCGTGTGAACGAGGCCTTAGGCTGATCTCTCACCTTCCTCATGATCAAGGATACCCCACAAGGTGAGATTTTGCATGGTGCCCCAGACTGATGTCGATTGACAGTCATTTTGTATTTCTTCCATTTTCTTACTATTGCACCAACAGTTGTCTCCTTCTCACCTAGCGTCTTACTTATGCTTTTGTAGCCCATTCCAGCTTTGTGCAGGTCTATGATCTTGTCCCTGATATTTTGCAGAGGTTAGAGTCTGACTGATTAATTGAGTCTGTGGACAGGAGAAAGGTGACTATTTAAGACAGCTGTCTTTAATGAAGGCAACGAGTTGATTAGGAGCATCTAACTGGTCTGTAGGAGCCAGAACTCTTAATGGTTGGTAGGGGACCAAATACCTATTTCTCTCTGGAAAATGCAAATAAATTTATATAATTTATACAATGTGATTTTCCAGATGTTATTTTGGATATTCTATCTCTCAATGTTAAAATTAACCTACCCTTAGACTGGTCATGTCTTTGCCAGTGGGCAAACTTACAAAATCAGCAAGGGATCAAATAAATATTTCTTTCACTGTATATATATCTATACACATACCTAGATAGATTGATAGATAGATAGATAGGTAGATAGATAGATATTACCTATAAACATTGAATTGGATTATATTAGCCATAATAGTATAGGTTACAGGAATTGAGGAGGCAGAACACGACATGTTTCTCATAGTCTTCAGTTATTTGGTCCATGTTGCACATTAGAATAAGTATGAGCAACTGTAAGTCTATAGGAAATGAATAATTTAGTTAATTTAGAAAATGAGGAACACTTTGTATGCTGATTCAATGCTGCCAATATCAGTGTGTGCCAGCGTCCAGAGGGCAGCATAATATGATAACCGATCTCCTTAATTTTTGTAAAGGGGTTAATATTTAGCTGCAGTTGGGTGTAAAGCTCTTATCCTTCATAATTCAATGGGACTGAGCTTAGTAAAGTGATGTTTATATGTTACCAATAGGTGTTACAATCCCATGGACCAAGAGTGCCAGAGGCACAATCCCTGTCCAAGTGTATACCTCATTATAATACTGTATATTGATTGTACACAGTGTGATGTCCTTGTAAATTGATGGATGAGCAGACATAACTATTGTACTGAGGGAGGTAAGAATCTATAAACTGATCCTTTGTCTCTATTACTAGTTCCTATATTGTTCATACTATAATATGGCCGTAAATTGTAAATCAGTGCTAGGACTTTCCATGTTTGAAATCATCTGAAAACTACCAGCGGCCCTCGTCAAAAACTGCAGTGAATTGTGTATGCCAAGAAAGTCTAATATCATGGAAAAATGTATCCTTCACCGTGTCAATACTGAGATCCCTTTTTCCCCCTGCTACCTTTTTATTCCAACCCCTTAAATTTTTCATCAATTCTTCAATCTAAGGGCAACATCTTGAGGGGGCCAAAAGTTGTAAAAATTTCTCTCGAACATAATTTTTCACGTCTCTTTTTTCATCTCAGGATTCTGACAAAACATAGTAACCTTGAGCAGTGTATAATACAATGTTGTTTGCTATGTTCAGAAATTATGAATAAAAGATGCATATAATTGTTGCACAATAACTGGCCACAGCTTCTAACTTCTAATCATTTCAAAACATTTCTAAATTAAAAAATTTTAAATTCTATAAAGGAAAATGGGAAATAAAGTATGAAATCTTTGCCTGGGTAAAAATTTGGGGTGGAAATTTAAAAAAAGGGGCACCCTTTATAGATTAAAAATGGATGCTATGTCCAGTTATTTAATAATACTTTGAAGATCGAGGTCTGACGACAGCTTCCATTGATTCAAATAAATGAATGATTGTCTATTGAACAACTATCACACTAAACTTCAAGAACCAAGAATAGTGGGACAATCTGAAAAGCAGACTTTGGACACCAAACAGGCTGGTCCAACATCTCCCTGTTCATTTTTATGACCATAGACAATGCTCCTGGAAGAAAGGCTCCCAATTGATTTTAACAGAAGATATTGCTATTCTTGGGGGATAGTGAGTGGGTTATGTATTCTTTAACCTGTTTCTGATATAGCATTTTTTGTGACTACATTTTTATATCCGTGCCTTCTAACAGACATAATTTGTTCATTTTCTGTAGCCCCAAAGGGCTTGTTTTTTGTGGGAAGAGAAACCTGTCTTTACACACCAAAAAATAGTCTAAATGAAAATGGACCCCAAAACACATTTAAAAATTTTCAAGTGTAAATTACTTGATTCCGAGTAAAAACACTAGTCATTCGACAAAAAAAGGTTTTTTCAACATTTATTGGTAAAATTTATTTGCGTTTAAAGAGTTGAAAATTCAATTCTTGATCCTTTTATGAATTGAAAAGCCCATAAAACAAAGGGACACGTTTCTGCATCCAGAAAACATCCAAAAACGTACCCCGCTTTTTACTACCCTCACCCAGGTTGAGATGGAAAAAAAAAAAAACTCATAAAATCGCACTATAAAGCAAATAAAAAAAAAATTTAAACTGGTAAAAGATAGCAAAAACGGCAAACATTTGGTATTGCTGGGATTGTACCGACCTGAAGAATAAAGATAACAGGTAATTTTTACCACACAGGGAACTATGTAACAACAATCCCCACACCCGCACACTTTTAAAGAAAAAAAAAGTGGCATGTTTGCGTTTTTTTTACATTCTGATAAAAGCAGGCCCTCATACAGCTGAGTAGATAGAAAAATAAAAGCAGCCCCGTTCATACATGTCACCCACTGTATCTAAGCAGTTAATGGCAGGGCTTGTTGTTATTTCAGTGTCATTTGTAAGGCTATGTTCACACGGCATAATTGCGGGGCGTAATTATGCCCCGCATTTACGCCGGGACTACAGGAGCTCGCGGCAGCCCACCGGACCAAAAGACATACGTAAATAGAGACGCGTATTCGCTGCTAGTAATTGACGTGTCACCTATCTCCCTTCGTGGCGTATTGTGCGAGCGGGGAGAGGAGACATAATCCATAGCTGAGAACTGTGGATTACCATAATGACTGGAACGTATCTCACCCCATATTTAGCGCAGTACGGCGTGAAATACGGGCCAAAAGACATCCCAGTTTAAGCCGTGTGAACATAGCCTAAGGGTGCTTTCACACGGTGCGGTTTTGGTGCGTTTTTTATGCGTTTTTTTGGAATGCGTTTTTTGTGCAACAATGTATAGCATTAATTGTTGTGCTTTCCTGCACAAAAATCGCATCCAAAAAACGCATCAAAAACGCACCAAAAACTGCACCGTGTGAAAGCACCCTAATACTCAGTTAACACAAGTCAGGTAACAAGCTGATTCCGCTCCTTAGCCCTAGCCTGATCCATTAATTGCATTTCACATCATGACTTTCATGCACGTCCAATTTGAGGAGCGGGTTAAAGAGGGTTTTAGCACTAGAAAACACTATTAATAAATTCTAACTAGAGACTGGAGGACCAGGGACGTAAATACACGTATTAATAGCCCAATGATTTTAATGGACTCTGTAATACTTTATTTCCCTTGTGGTGGTGGTGGTGCGGGGAAATTTGCTGCTGCATTCCCCCACAGTTTACAAGTGATCATTAAATCTATGTACACGTTTTGCCCAGAGGGCATCTAATCATACAGGCATTTATTTATTTTTTTGTTTGAACAACAGCCACATAATATATAGTGACTTGTAATTTTTATTGTTCTACTATGTTATTTCTCAATGACAATGTAATACAGTAAAATTGGATACTTCTGAGTCGTGTGTCCTCTTTTAAATTTGTGCTTTAGTTTGAAGAACACCTTTAATAAACAGCCCATTTGGTGGTACAAGCAAGAACATTTCCATTACCTTCTCTCTAAACTGCTAAGAACCACTCTCGAAAATGTAATGTACCGAATCCAAGCAGAAATAATGAGGACCAGGGACCACAGTGCATTTTATTTATAAAATGTGCTTATGTTATAACCTATGTATCATTTCAAGTTTTTTCACCATTGCCCAAAAAACATTAAAACATGGAACATATTTTTTTTTTCCCATCAGCCAAATATTATGGGTGTCTCAGCTTGCATTTTCATTGCACTGCACTCGCAGCCGTAATGTTACAACAATACAGACAGCAGAGTGCAGAAGTTAATGTTGCAGCCCTGTGTTCTGCACCTGCTCAATCCATTAGAAAAAGCATTTTGTAACACAGCTTGTGCGTGATGTTGAGCAACATTTTACTACAGTGAAAAATGGAACAAGAAATACAGGAGCGAGTGAGAAGCATCTCCCATGAATGTGCAAGACCTCTCAAATATGCTCCCATTTAATTGGAATTCAGCTAAGTGAATAATTGCTACAAATGCTGAATTACCACGCCAGCCCTCTCCTTAAACAGAAGTGCATCCAGAGGGGGTGAGAACATGTCGCAGTACATCAAAACTATAGTCCGCATGTATTTTTTTGGTGGTGTCACTTGCTAGTTATTTTAAATCTGCATACTGAGAAAAGAGAATAACAGCAAGCAATATATACCTACTTTACAAGCTGCAATGACATACTGTGAAAACATCTAACAAATCAAACAGATTTCAGTTACAAGCAGGTAACTCCTATTTGTACTGTCATGGCACTGCCTTCAATGCATTCTGTGCTGAATATAAGCAGTTTTTTGGACAGCCATATATACTGACTCTTTGATTCAGTACCAACATGATCAAAAGCCATCAAATGCATGCAGGGAAACACATTCCCATGATAAAATGTAATCTTATTGTGGAACTTAAAATGTAAAATTCTGATCTGGAGCCATAACATTGGCTTTTAGAAGCCTAAGTGAAGTGACATAATGCACATAACATACCTGTAACCAGACATCTCACATTTCCAATTAAGACACATTGGTTAGATATAATATTTTAAATAACTATAATAAGAATGTAACAACATTTTGCCACTTAATATATAAGACTCTGATCTGGAGCCATAGCATTTGGAAGCCTAAATCTAGTGACATGCAGTATATAATATTATAATATAATATAATAACTTCATTTTGGCACTTAGGGCTATGTTCACACGGCATAATTGCGGGGCATACAGTACACCCGCAATTACGCCAGGTATTCGGGAGCTCGCGCCGATCGCGCACACTCCTGCGATACGGGGGGCCGGCAGCCCACTGGTCCCATAGATTGTCATTACTCATGGCGTGTAAGCGCCATGAATAAATGACATGTCACTTATCTACCGTGCGTCGTATTGAGAGGGAAAGGAGGCATAATCCATAGTTCTCTATGAGCAATGTGGATTACCGTAATGACAGGGGCGCATTTTGCTCATATTTGAGTGCAGTACTTCGCGAAATACGTGGCGAAATGTACCCCAATCATAGCTGTGTGAACATAGCCTAATATATATAAAACTCTGACCTGAAGCCATAACACTGGCATTTGGAAGCCTAGATATAGTGTCATGTTGTATATAACATACTTGTGTATATACAGCACTACACATGTACAATCAAATACAATTAGGTCAGATATAATCTAATAAACATTAAAATAATATTTAAAAATGTCTATATCTACGCAGGAGCCAAATGTAGCTCAATTGACAGCTTTGTGGAAGCTAAACAGAGAATAAAAATTGAACACAGTTCAACAATACACTGTCGCTGGCAGCCTACTTAAATAATAGACCTGGTTCAATTTTCTGCCTTTCCATACAGTATGTGCTATTTCTTTTGGAAAGTAGCAAAAAAGGTTCAAGATGTCTATAAAATTATAACCAAACTATGTCTCCTATGAAAAATAGAATTTTGGATAGTTATGGAGATTGATCAGGTAACATAATAAAATGACAGAGCCATAGTTTAACCCCTGCTAGAATTTTATTTTTCTTTAAGCTTCAGTAGCACTTGGCTTTTTATGTATGGCACTGAAAATGACTGTGCTAGTTATAACTTAGATATTGTGTTAAATTGCTAGATCCTCCAAATCTAAGCTCTGTGATTAGACTTCCCCATGCAGCATAGTATGGGGACAGGTCTGCTCTTCTATTGGCCATAATGACAATAAAATATTGTGCTGCTTGGCTAGTAAGGACAAGCAGGGTATAAACCTCATAAAGTTTATGAGTCCAGTGTATTCAAGGGGAAAGGATTCCCCCATCTCTTCCTGGCACTCTCAGCAGTGATTGATGACTGGCTGCAGTGTATATGCATACATAAAAGCCCGTCAATCCTTATGAAGAAAGAGGTGGAAGGTGTGCTCCCCTAAAAATACACCAGACTCAGAAAATATGTGTATAGTATGTTCTGTGCTTGTGCCTATTAGCCAAAAAGGTACACTATTTTTGTGCTGCTTGAACTAGCAGAATATCAGTCCTGTGCCCATAGGACTCATAGTATATGTGTCCCTTGTATTCTCCCTTGCGCCTATTAGCCAAATGGTACAATATTTTTGTGTTGCACTGTCTAGTAGGAAAGCTGTTCTGTTTCCATAGGACTTTAAGCTATGTGTATGGTATATTCTCTGCATATGTGATTAGCCAAATGGTACAATATTTTTGTGCTGCACTGTCTAGTAGGAAAGCTGTTCTGTTTCCATAGGACTTTAAGCTATGTGTATGGTATATTCTCTGCATATGTGATTAGCCAAATGGTACAATATTTTTGTGATGCTTTGTCTAGTAGGAAAGCAGCCCTGTGGCCAAAGGACTCATACACTATGTGTATGGTACATTCTCTGCTTGTGCTTATTAGCCAAATGCTACAATATTATTTTGTGTTGGCCCGAGTAATAAAAAAGCAGCCTGTGCCCATAAGGCTCACAAACAATGCTCATGGCATAATCGCTGCTTGTGCCTATTATCCAAATGGAACAATATTTTTATGCTGCATTGGCTAGTAGGAAAGTGTTCCTGTGCGCTTAGGACTCATAAAATATATGTCCATGGTATTCTCTGCTTCTTCATGTTAGCCAAAAGTTACAATATTATTTTGTGCTGCATCTTTTAGTAGCAAAGCAGTCCTCTGTCCACAGAACTCATAAAGTATGTGTCTGATATACTTACTGCTTGTGCCTATTAACCAAAAGCTACAATATTATTTTGTACTGCTTTGTATAGTAGAAAAGAAGTATTGTGCCTATAGGACTAATAGACTATATGTCTGGCATATTCTCTACTTGTGTCTCTTAGCCAAAGCATACAATATTTGTATGCTGCTTAGTCTAGTAGGAAAGCAGTTCTCTTCCCATAGGACTCATAAACTATGTGTCTGGTGCATTTACTGCTTGTGCCTATTAGCCAAGGGGTACAATATTATGTTGTGCTGCTCTATCTAATAAGAAAGCAGTCCTGTGCCCATAGGATTCATAAACTATGTGTTGGATATATTCTCAGCTTGTGCTTATTAACCACGGGGTAAATTATTATTCATGCTGCTTTGTCTAGTAGGAAGGCAATCCTCTTCCTATAGGTCTCATAAACTATGTGTCCGGTGTATTCTCCGCTTGCACCTATTAGGTAAAAGCTTCAATATTTTATTCAGCTGCTTTGTCAAAAAGCAAAGTAGTCCAATGCCCATAGGATTCATAAGTTATGCGTCTGGTGTATTCTCAGCTTCTGGGTATAAGCCAAATGGTACAATATTATTTTCTGTTGCTTTGTGTAGTAGGAAAGAAGTCCTGTGCCCATAGGACTTATATAAGGTGTGTCTCTTGCATTCTCTGTTTGTGCCTATTAGTCAAACGCTACAAGATATTTTGTTTTGCTTTGTCTTAAATAAAAGCTGTTCTGTACCCATACTTTGCTGCCCTTATATCGGCCGCCATTGTCTAATGAGAAGCCCACTCTAAATAGAGATTATGTCATTAAATGAACATCCTTCAAATTTCATCCCCACTGATATCACGGGATCAAGGATTCAAGTGCAAAGAAAGTAGAAAATGAGATGACAAACGGCTTCCAGAACAAAACGAAAATCTTGAAAGTTTGCTGTAGGTGTTGCAGGTCATTTTTGTGTTTGCTCACAACTGCAAGTCACCAGGGGAAGATTTCACAGAGGCACTTGTTTGATAAACACATTAAGCACACTGAGATAATTACAGATAATCTGCAGCCGGCACGCTCTTTATCACAGCTCAACAGAGGAGACTTGGGAGTAGACACTAGACTGGCGGGATGCCTTGCAGAGAGGCAAATTGTTCAACATACGTCCAGGAAGCACGCTTACAAAAGAGGATAATTTGGCTCAGAGTCTGTAGCACACAGAGGAGCACAATATAGACTCGTTGCTGCTTGACTGATATTCTAAAGTTGGATCTTTCTATACTAGCTGAGGACGAACCCAAGAGTGCTGCCAACAGAAGATTCTGGCAAAGTCATTCTAAAACAATACTAGGATACTGGAATTTACAAGAATGGTTTAATTCAATGGCTCCTATGTATTGTTAGTTGATGAGACTAGTTCTCTGACAAAGAATTATCAGAAGTTCTTTTCTGTCTTTGTCGTAAAAGTATATATTCAGGACACACTAACCACATATAACAATATCATTACCAGTGGTATAATAATAGTAATAAAGCCTGTACTTTAAACCTATCTGGAGAAAATTATGATCACAGAACAGAAGCAGTTTACTTTCCTGGGAATCATTTGAAACTCATTTCTTTATAGATTGTTAACTTGGAAAGGTCTCAATAACTTTGTTGGATGGAACTATTTTTACTATGGCCATATACAGAGAGGAACCCCAGACACAAATGTCATACTCCCTTAATTTCCGTAATGTGAAGAGCAGGTGGAGGAGGAGGTGTTACAAGAATTGTCAGGATTCTTTTATTCTTGGACGAGGCTAGATCAACAGCAACCAATTACTAATTTTAATCAAGGATCCCTTATTTCTATGCATGTCCCTCACAAGGAAGGTTGCCCTTTTGGGCTACACCTAGAGCCTTTCACCTTGACAAGCAGTATTGTACTCTGATAAGAGGAAAACAGCCCCAAACAGCTGTCTACAGATGAATATCTTATACAACATTACACTCATATTGCAAAGCTCAGAGAGTTGTATGTGACTTGAGGAAGACTACATCCAATGGGTGACACTGCAGAGACCTATTTCTTTCCTCTTAAGCTTGTTTGAATATGTTCCTCTCTAGATCTGCAGTTTAGGTAATTGTTTAGTACCCGTTACACTCAAACACTCCTTTAATTAGAAAAAAAATCCAAAATGACAAATTTCAATAGGCCAATACTGGTTCTTGTTAATGTCCCAAAGTCCTTCAGCTCTAAAATTACCATTAAAACCATGTCAGTGGGATTTTGCATTATACAGGAGGAGCATGACCATAGGACTATTGTGATACTGCTTTTGTTAAGTATTGGATCAACATTCAGGGTATGCTAGGTTATTTATAGATTACCAATCTCTGTCCAAAAAACTGTCAAAATCCATGCCGCAGTACTCATTGTGTCCCTTCTGTGTTCCTGTGTTTGTCCCAGTCCCTGTCAGGTCCCTTGTTTGGCATGTACTTACCTACTCTTGACTCTGCCTCTTGTTCCTGCCTGTATCTGTACATGCTCCCTAGAGAGCGCACACTCTCGCTGATCAGGCACATAAGGAACTTCCTGCCTCTGTTCCTGGTCCATTTATGATTGTCCACCTGAGCTCCTGACCACTGCTTCCTGCTGTTGCCTGTCGTTTGTCTGTCTGTTCCTGTGTTCATTTAACTGTGCTGTCTTGCCTGTCTGTATAACCCGGGGTTCCTGGATTCTGCTGTTATCTGCCGCCCTGATACCTGTTTATTTTGCTGTATCCTGCCATCTTGCCTGTCAGATACCTGCCTGGGACCAGATTCCAGTCTTCAGTTAACACTGCTGTGTTCAGGTTGCTGTACTTCTGTTCTACTGTATTCTGCCGTTATACCTGCTTGATATCTTCCTGGATTCCGTCACCTGCACTTCGGCTGCCATCGCGAGTAGCCATGTCAGAGCCAGCAACCTAGGGCTTCCCTGCAGCAAAGTCTGTTCCGGCCCTGCCGCGGGCTCTGGTGAGGACCAGGGGTCCCTTAGACTCAGCTCCCTGGCATTGTCTGCAATATTACCATCTATGCTTGTGATGGCCCAGAGGATCCACACCTAGCACCCGCCATCCGCTGTGTCAGTGCAGACCAGTATGCAGAAAAGTCACAATATCATACAAGTGGAGACTGCACAAATGCAAAAATAATGATAAGACAACCACTAACACATCTACTATGTATGAGGGGGATGACTGCTAGTATTATAACTGCATACAGTTGCCGTTTATACAGCTAAATGTGGTGCATCATGCTTGATTACAACCTATGATGCTTCTACTATGTGACAAGCTGCCTAGCACATTTCTGGTGTCCAAATACTGACACCCTCTGCTCCCTAGTATTTAAGGCAAAAAATGACTCACTGGAAAAATAGTAAATATGAGGTATTAGTTGATACAGTGACCACTATTTTCTGCAAGCTCGCAACCCACATCAAGGGTACTTATCCAAAGTGCAGTTTTTTTGTTATTCAGTTGCCTCCTAGTGGATGGGTGTGTGAGCTACTACTCGTTATTAATCTGCACCTGTTTAAATTGCTTCCTACTGGGTTTAGTCTACTATACAGCCATTGAGCTGTAAGTATGGTCTTGTGTTTGTGTTTTTGTGTAAATAATGTTCCATACTTCTGTGATTTTTTTGGGAAATTGTTAGTGTAGGGACTCGTGGGTTGCAAACTTGCAAAATATAGTGCCTACTGGATCAATTAATACATTTAAGCCCTCCATAATAGAATGAGATGAACCCTTATCACCTAAAGATAGGAAATGGGAACACCAGCCTAAATGCCAATAATTAAAGGTAGGGATAATAGTGCCTTTGGGCTCCAAAGCAGCTTCTATGGCTGCCATAATTATAGTTATGCCCATGTGTATAGATATATAACATTTGTACAATAGCCAGTTTAAGGAATCATAGGGTTAGTTTGACAAAAGCCTACAAAACAATTTGAATGAACAGATCTCTAAGCCACAGTCAAAGTAATAATCTAATGCTACTATGTGCTGACCCTATTTAATAGTACAGTGACAAGGTCAAATGTGAAATTTATGCTTATTGACCCAGGATCAACCTTAGCTGATCAGAACTACTTTTCAGTTTTAATTTTCTAAGTTGCAGCTGCAAATTAGATGGCATCTGATCCTTAACTAGAGTTGCCGTCATTGAATCATATATGTAAATGCAGAAATGAACAGACGACAATTTGAATGTAACTGAATTAATGTTTTGTAATTTACAGCAATTAAATATATTCTATTTTAATATATTCACAAGTGTGGTCACAATGCTAGTCAAGGTTATCCAAGAGGTAAGAAAAATTACTGTTTCAAATACCTGTATTTTTGCAGCCTCTACAATACTCTACATGTCTCATACTGTTCAAACATTGTGATTGCACTAAAGATGAGATGGAAAAGAATTTCCCAAAAACAACTAAAATAGGTTTTACTGTCATCAGTATAAATCCCATTTTAAAGATTTAAACAGTATGCCAACCGCTATACTTGCATAATGACCAAGGTTGCATGGACAGATACAGTATGTAAAAGCAGATGACAACCTTAAATGATGGTGAGTAAAGCTAAATTAGGACACATTTTACCATGGAAACCAGATGATAGTGTTCACGTCTTGACGTGCAGTACATTTTCCATCTGAACTCAGAGAGGCCATTTAGGTTAAGGCAGATGCTGTATTACAGCTTCTGCAAGCTTTTGGTGATGTTAGTTTTATGGCTTCTAAATTACAGAATATGGGTAGTTCAGGATCTTACAACCTCATGTAAAAGGGTAATTACAATGTTTCCTCAAGTTACAATGGCCTCCCTATACAATATTTTCACCATACAATGGTCTTTCTTAGTACAGTATATCTTGAAACCACACACAACATACAATGTCACAGACACCGCTGATCGGCGGCTCATATGATTGATGAAAGATCAAACCAATTATCATGAACATTTTACTTGTAAAACATCTGTACTAATGAAGTGCATGCAGTGATTGGCGGTGCCTCTCTACAGTACAGTGCAGTACTACATGTCCTGTACTGCTCTTGACATGTGCCAGGATAAGTGGCAAATTTTGTTTTTTCTTGTACATTATGTATAAAAAAAGTCTCCTATCCTCAAAACAGAAAGTGGTTTCCAGCTCTCAACAGCTCTTTCTGTTATTTATAAAACTGTTATATATATAAGATATGACTTGCTTTACCTTTTTCAGTTTTTTGTTAAATTTTTTTTCAGTTTCATTTTGCATTATTGGAGACTTGGAATGGCCAGTTTCCATAGAATTATGGTTTCAACATATAATGGTTGTCCTTGTACCAATTAATATTGTATGTTGAGGAACTACTGTACTATTCCATGGCTTACTGATTCAGTCAACACTCAATTTTTCTACTACGGTCTAATGGAGAATTTTATTGTGCTCCATTTACACTGTGCCAAGGTTTGAATGCTGTCCACAGTTGACTTTGTAACATCTAGAACAGTGTCAGCCATCTATTGGCCCAGTGGCCATATGTGACTTCTGGCTGTCCTCTTTCACCGGTACAATGTATAGACTACTGTGTAGGACTACTATTAGGCAGGATAGCAGAGTCACCTACAACATGAACCACTGTGTTCAATTAAATCACAAATATAAAATAACAAATACAAACTTTAAAATAATAGCAAAAATACCTGCACAAAAGCAAGTGTGAATCCCCACCACTCACTAGAAAATATACATTATACGGCCTGGGTTATATAAAACATACCCCATATATCTCAAACAACGTGTAACAATATTATAAACACCTGACCTGAAAGTAAACCAGTGTAGAATGAGGGTATAGAGAGCATCACATTGCGCCCCAACGCGCGTTTCGCCATGCGCTTTGTCAGGATAGCAGAGTGCAAGATAGCAGTATAGAAATGAAATGAGTTGTCTGCCGCTCACAAAAGACAATGGGGCAGATTTATCAAGGCAGTTGCGCCAGAATTCTGGCTCAATTTGCACCAAAAATAATGTCTTACAAGCTTTTTGCCACATTTACTATGTGTTTTAGACAGTGTCAGATGCTTCTGCACCTCGTTCAAAAAAAGGGACCTGGCCTCATAAATGGGGTGTGGTTTTGTGGGCAAAGGGGCGTGGCTTACATGTGCCAAAAATTCGCTTTGTTTTGTCGCAGTTTCTGGCATAAAAGTAAGCCAACTTGTGGTACAATCTTAGACTAGACAGTTCTAACCTGCGCCAGATTTATCAACACTATGATAAATGTGGTGCATTGTAAGACTGTCTAGTCTAACTTTACACTGTCTAAGAGTTAGACACTATTAATAAATCTGCCCCAGTGTGTAAGGGCTATTAATATGTTGACTCACAATACACATTTGGGACCCTATTTGTAACGTAGAGGTTTCCTTTAACATGTCATCACCCTCCATTCCCATAAAGTTGGGATTCATAAAATGAAGATCATAAAATTAAGTAATTATGGATGCATGGCTGAGTCTCTGCTATGTAAGTTATGGGTCACATCTGAAGCTTCCATAGTGTTTGGCTGACAACCACTGACCTACAGCAATGGAACCTAAACACTCCTCAGACTCACCATCTGCAGCACTGTTCCAGGTGTGCGGAGCGTCTGTGGAGAAAGTCAAAGCTACATGCAGACTTTCTCCACTATAAATTCATGCTCGGGACTTACCATCACTGCCCTTCACTGCGCCAAACAAAAATATTTCACCTACCTCATCTCCACATTACACAACAACCCAAAACGCATGTTCGACACCTTCCACTCCCTCCTCAGGCCCAAAGCTCAGGCCCCGGTCACTGACCTCTGTGCTGAAGGCCTGGCCACTCACTTCAAAGACAAAATTGACAGTATCCGGCATAACATCTCATCTCAAAACCCAGGCAGAATCCATCCTGTCCCTCCTCGCACATCCTCTAGTCTGCTCTCAGCTCTTGACCCAATGACAGAAGAAGAAGTGTCCAGACTTCTCCTGTCTGATCGCCCCACCACCTGCTCTAGTGACCCCATTCCTTCCCACCTTCTCCAGTCTATTTCACCAGCTATCCTCTCTCACCTTACTGAAAATCTTCAAACCTCTCTCTCCCTACTGGGATTTTCCACCCTCCTTTTAAACAGGCTACTATCACCCCTTTACTAAAAAAGCCCTCTCTGGACCCATCCTGCGCTGCTAATTACCGACCGGTATCTAATCTGCCCTTCATCTCTAAACTCCTGGAACGCTTGGTCTACTCCCGTTTAATCCGCTATCTCTCCACTAACTCTCTTCTCGCTCCTCTACAATCAGGTTTCCGCACCCTACACTCCACAGAAACTGCTCTATTTAAAGTCTCTAACTATCTCCACACTGCTAAATCGCAGGGCAAATACTCGTTGTTGATTCTACTGGATCTCTCTGCAGCATTTGACACTGTTGATCACCATCTTCTCCTCAGCATGCTCCATGCAATTGGTATCCAGGACACCGCTCTCTCTTGGTTCTCTTCCTACCTCTCTGACCGCTTCTTCAGTGTCTCGTTTGCAGGTTCTGCTTCGTCTCGTCTCCGTCTTGCTGTTGGGGTCCCTCAGGGTCAGTTCTTGGTCCACTCCTCTTCTCAATCTGTACAGCGACCATTGGCCGAACCATCAGTAGATTTGGCTTCCAGTACCATCTCTATGCTGATGCCCCCCAATTATACAACTCTTCCCGAGACCTCACTCCTGCCCTGCTACAAAACACCATGACTGTCTTTCCGCTGTCTCGGACATCATGTCCTCTCTCTATCTCCAACTAAACCTCACTAAAACTGAACTTCTTGTCTTTCCCCCATCTACTAACCAACCCCCATCTGCTATTTCTCTCTCAGTATGTGGCACCACTATAACACCTAGGCAGCAGGCCCGATGTCTTGGGGTTATTCTAGGGCTCTGATCTGTCGTTCACCCCTTATATCCAACTCTTGCCCCTCTTTTTTTCACCTGCACCTCAAGAATATCTCCAGAATCCTCCTTTTCTCACTATCGAAACAACTCAAACCCTCATTGTTGCCTTATTCATTCTTGTCTTGAATTCATGTAACTCCCTGCTTTTCGGTCTCCCACTCTGCAAACTCTCCCCTCTCCAATCTGTCCTGAATGAAGCAGCCTGGCTGGTCTTTCTCTCCAGCCGCTATAAATAATGCCTCTACCCAGTTCAGCACTGCACTGGTTGCCCAACAGTACAGAATACAGCATAAACTAATTACTTTCATCCATAAAGCTCTCCACAGCGCTGCACCTCCCTACACTTCTCCCTCATTTTCTGTCTACCCACCTACCCGCTCTCTCCGCTCAGCTGCAGACATCAAACTACGTACCACAATCATACCGAAACCTCCCATGCCCGTCTTCAAGATTTTGCACGTGCTGCACCGTTCTCTGGAAAAATCCTACCACGTTACCATCAGGCACAATCCTAGCCTTCGCAGTTTTAAGAGTGTCCTGAAAATACTTTTTCTTAGGCAGGCCTACCAAAACCCCTAATTTCTAACCCAAAACCTTCTATCACACACATTTCTGTCACTCCCTACACTAGGGCACTCACAGGCACTTATCTGTATATAGATGTACTGTCAGGGTGGCAGGTTCACCCAATTTTTATGTAAACCACCCCATATTTATAAAAACAAGGCTGGACCATTGTAAATTCAGCACTTCTCCCCCCCTTGTCTCCCCCAAAACCCAATAAATTGTAAAACTCTTGCGAGCAGGGCCCTCCACACCTTGTGTCTCATCTGTAAGTAGCTTTCACTGTGTAATGTCGGTTTTTGTCTGTAATTATACCCTCTACATTGTAAAGTGCTGCGGAATTTGTTGGCGCTATATAAATAAAGATTATTATTATTATTATTATTATTATTATTAAACCTCTCCATACTTTCAAGCTCAAATTACTTAGCATAGGTAAGCACCACCAAAGCAGGTAGGGTGAATGGCTTCCTGTGGTTCCAATACCAATATCTATGGTAGGACTTTTTATCTACTTTTATTTCATAGAAAAGCTACACTATCCCTGTACACCATTTTACATCCCTTCAGAAGGTAGCAATAATGTCCAACGCTTTCTAAAGATAATAATTACAAAGTGATAAATTATATAGTGAAAAGTAACAAAGTTGCATTTGTTTCAAGCATAGATCTGGTTTTATTCTATCTCTTAGCAGCAGTTGTCTTTACAAAAAGCCGCACATAACAAATATATGAGCCTCAGGTTGTAACTCTAGATTCAACATGTGACAAATTCTAGTCCTGGCCAGGCAGCAAAGAACACACTATCATTTGTCACTTCCATCCTTCCTGGCCAGAGACAGCTTTAGTGCTCACCGTCTTGGAAGAAAGCAAAGCTTTAATTTCAGATTTAATCAACAAATATACATCACTCAATAACTCTCTGCGTAATTATTTTGGTCATGGTAACTGAATCAAGAAAGGAAAGAGAAACATTAACGTTGCATTTAGATAAGGTATAGCAGAGAAAGGATTTCTGGCACTTGGTGGGTGGAACACATTATATGACACTTTATCATGTAAGCGTTAAGACACAATATAATTATAGCACAATGCAAATGACAACAACATCTTGCATTAAACAATCTCCAAACAGAGAATCTAAATGTCATTGTATCTCTCCTATCTACCTGATTTCACATGCTTCTTTCATATAAGACAATAACATTATGCGATTCTTTATCCTCGTGTCGGCATTATCCTATTTCAAGAAAACACTCCCTTTGTTTATGTGTTTACAAACGGTATACTTTAATGGGTCCATAAAGCTAGGTATAATCGGTTAGGAGAGAACTCACTAAAAAGCCTTGACATATAGCCGGCAAACATTACTATAATATTTTTATTGCTTAAAACAGTAACAAAAATGCACAGTAAAAACATATGAAAAATGGAAAAGTTCCTGTAAAAAACTAGCTCAAGGTACTCACCGCTAGGAGTCTGAGAATAGATGAATGGTGGATTTCTTTCAGAAAATTGATTACAGAATACATAAAACCAACACATAGAGCCACTAACCCATCAGCATTCTTCACAGTGAAATGACATCCTTCTAACAAAAGGTTTCCATGGAAGTTTTACTTGCAAATAAAGTATATTATTGATGCTATCTATAACCACAGAACATACAATATAGACTCTCCTTAAAGCCATCTATCCAAGGATGAATCAAAATGAATTATGAATAAACTTGATTGTTATATGTAAGTCACACTATTTATTCTCTTTGGCATTTGCTGCTTTTTTGCTTTCCTTTATTGCTAGATGGCTAAGACAAGATTCTTTAGTTTAGCAGAATTCTTCAGTCACAAATCTGCTGTGTTTTTAAGAAGCCTCTACAGCACAGCTTTTCAGTCATTTTTTTCAGCTTTTTTCATTATCTAGAACTGCTGAAAAAACAACTGAAAACAGATCCCATAGACTTTAAGGGTATGTTCACACGGCTTAATTGTGAGGTGTACAGTATGCCCCACAATTACGGCAGGTGTTCGAGAGTCACACTGATCGGAGCATACTCCCGCCTCGCGCCGCAAATAAGTGACATGTCACATCTCCCTGCTTGTACAATACGATCGTATTGTACGAGCAGAGAGAGGAGGCGTAATCCATAGTTCTCTATGAGAACTATGGATTACCATAATTTCAGCACGCATCTCGCCTGTATTAGAGCACAAATACGGAGCGAAATTCATGCCGAAATTACGCCGTGTGAACATACCCTCATAGTAAAAACGTTCTGTAGTCTCCACAGAACTTTTTTTTTTCTGCTCTTTTGTGCTGCTGGTCATTTTTTGAAACATGTTGCAAAAAATGACAGAGCAGGGCGGAACATTAAAAACTGCCCGAAAATCGTCCAAAAACATGCCAAAAAACAGACCAAAGAACTGAAAATCACCCAAAAAACTTGTCGGAAACACAGTTGCTTTGGACAAAAACTGACGTTAATAGCAGTTTTTAGCTTTTGGTTTTCAATGGGTTTTTTGTCCTATGCTGTTTGGCCACACAACATATGTACTTGGAACACCCATAAATTTCAATGGAGGAGTCCTTACCACCTCTTTTTAAAATTGAGGGGTTTTAGGGCTCTCAAGATAGTTGTGTGTCCCTCAAAGGTGAGACCCACACCTATTAGGCATTGATGCACATCATATCAATATGTCATTAATGTCTTTGGTGAGAATACTTAATTAAAGGACTTGAATTTAACTTTGAGCTTTGTCTTATTTTCAAACATTACCTCTACCGAACTCATGTGTGCACAGTAATGGTGAATGAGTCCTACCAGTGGTGGTGTGTTGGGATTTCTATTGCAACTGGAGAATAAGAGACAGCAGTAGCTTGGAGTCTTGGCAGGCTTTACTTGCAGCTCAGGATTAGGATGTTGAATTACAGTTTCACAAATTGTCGATATTTTACATTGAGTGACATACACTCTCATTCACTTATATCTCTGTGCCATCTGCTACAAACACCTCTCAGCCAAGCAAAAGTAGCCTCTACTTGCCCTCCCTGCCTTTCATTGGTGATCCTCCAGAACCATCTGTATTTACCCAATGGTAATTTGTCCCATTGGAAAGACCTTGCCTGCTTCTGCTCCACCACCAGTTGACAGGCAGGCAAACCCTTTGGTGCAATAACCTGAACTGGGAATGTGAACTCTTAACTCACTACTTTGTACTAAAAGCAACTGGCTGCTTTCTAAGATGGACGGATCCCCTGGTAGCTTTAGATTGGCTGCAGGTTATATATGATACTGGTGCTTAAAGCTCCAGTTCCCCCAAAAAGTACATCAACATTATAACCTACATACATATATAAATTTCTCACCTACAAACATATATTTAAACACTATATCCAAGACCACTTGTAAATTGATTGTAGCACTTTCCACTTATAGAAAAAAGGAAGGGCTTCATCATCACTGCATCATCTTGAGACTTTACCTCATAGCATCACCATAGGGAGTGCCATTCTCTGGATATACCAATTAGCCTCAGCCCTATGTATATTCTCAGGTAATTATACAGAGTTTGTTATCAAGCTTATTATCTGTCTTTCAGTTATTTTGAATGTTCTTACTAAAAATGATATTTATGTAATTACTGTTCATATAAAGTAGTAGTGAATAATATATTAAAAAACACGAGCGTATTGACTTGGACTTTATAGTCACGTATCATCTCCATTCTTCAACAATATAAATAATGAAAATAAAAAATGAAAAGTCGTGAGAACATAAACAAAACAGAAAAACCAAAAGACATGGGATCCAGTTACCTTCTTTGCTGCTAATGTTAACACAAAAGTTAGGAGGGTCCATAGTTTATTTCTTTATAGGGGAGGAGCTTTATAAGTTTTGAAATCTAACCAAGTACCGCAAACTGAATGATGTTGGTTTCAATTCATAGTAATTAGTATTTTTGATAACAAGTAAAATGCAGTATGTAATTTTAACACAAAAACGACAGAGGTTGTCTGGAGTCCTGAAACATTTTAAGCGGCTGACAATCCCTTTTAGTGAAGTTCATTCACCTGTCTGCATAGTAAAAGCTACTTCACAGTTTGGTATAGCACATCAGCTAAAATGTGGCAAAAGGTTAACGTTTAATTGAACATTACTGTTAATCAGGAATGATTGCAACAGGTTTCATATCTACTAAGAATTAAAACATGTGTTTGGATATGGCAGTACTGTGACACATCGGTTACAGGTGAGTTTGTATTCTGGTACAACTCACTGTGATACAATAGGCTTTGACTATCAAATTAGTCTCATGGAATAAAATAGCCATTTTACTCATAGCAACCAAAACAGAACTATTATTTTTTTTTCTTTTCCATGCATTAAAACCATCTCCAAGTGAAATACTTTGCATTTTTGCTTCTAAACGATTTTGACTTTGGAATAAACAACATTTTGACCTTAGCTATGTATGTGTAGCAGTCATCAAGAGATTAACTTCTGACATCAGTGTACGAGGAAGCTTCAAGTAACTCAAAATCAGTACAAAATAAGTAAAGCAAAGTATATACAAAATTACTCAACATTTTATGTAGACTTTGATTGTGAAACCTTGTCAGTTGTTATTCACAATTGTTTTCCTTTTAACCTTAACCTCAAAGGAATTGTCTACTTTATAAAACCTATATTCAGGGACTCTGTCATAAAATGTACCATTCATATGGAATGGGGATCCCATTCTGTTTACCAGAACAAAGAGGAGCTACATAGTGGGTCCTGGCATATATCTGCATTAAACATAACCCATTGATTTCGATGGGCAACATTTAGGGCGACACGTATGAACAGGGCTGCACCAGATATCCAGCGTCTTTTCAGCCCAGTGCGCTACATTTTTAAATCTCCCGCACGCCACTTCCAGGTGCCTTATATAAAGCCTGCGACGGGAGGCGGGGCGCAATAGAACTGTAGCGAAGCTACATAATTGTAACTTCGCTACTGCATTCCTGGACGCATTACAGCTGATTTATGACATGCTGTAGAGTGGATTCATAAATCAGGCGCATTCTAGACTAATGTTAGGCGCATGAAATTTGGCGTGTTAACACCAAATTTCATACATGTCGCCCTTGATGTTTCATTTCCCCAGTGATGGTGCTGCAGCAAAATTGAACACTGTCTGCTGAGTTCCTTGACAGATTACAGTAGATTGCTGGGGATCGAAGACTTATAAGCTTTTAATCAAAGGCTTCTTATAACAAGAGAAGGGATTGTTAAAAGTTGACAGCACCTTTAAAAGGAATATATTTTATTTCTGTTTGATTAATTAGATGTCAGTCTCTAGAAGAGAAATATGTTTGCATCTTTTTTTCACATTTTGTAGCTAATAATTTTTCATTTATAAAACCTTCCCTTGTGAGCAGCCATCCAAAGAGAAAACCATCATACCTCCCAAATAATAAAAAAATAAATCTCTTCTCTTTTTCATCCAAGCTTCCAGGGGGTGGCCATATCGGAGACCTATACTTCCTTCCCGTATCTTCGGTATGGACTTGGCAGTAGGATGTGTGCACTTTATGGCAAATTGAAATAAATGGAAGTCAATTGAAAGAAAAATGTCACAGACTGTTACGGCCTTCACAAAGTGATAGAGTACAGTGCTTCCTCAAGAGACCAGGGAGATGCATACTGAGCCTTATCTGTGTGTATAGTGTTGCTATTCTGCATTATCTAGACCTTTAAAAGTACATTACAGCTGTCATTAACTCAACTATCCTGAAATGATAAAAAGATAACTCTTCACATCCTGTGTTTGTATATAAAGCAAAGATGATAAGTGTGCTACAGGGAATAGTCAATATCAGTTTAGGGCCTGTTGGCCCTATAATCAGCATATGTGCTGGAAAAGTTCCCAATGTACAGACATTGAACTGACCTGGTGTATACCAAAAGATTATCCTCTCTGCATATACCAGGCCATACCTTTTTGACTACATTGATAAGTATTGTATACGTTCCTTTACAATAGGAACTTATTAGCGATGTTATAGCAAATGCCTATACTATAGTACATATAAGATAAAACCACAGTACTCTTGAAAGACTGCTTGAAAGGTTGTTATGAACTCCCACAAAGTATATATTACTATGATGAATTTTCAAATAGACTGTATATGTACGGTGACACAGTGACATATTCTTGTTTGGCTCTCTTGAGCACAGTACACGTGAGGAAATAAGTAAAGCGCGCTTAAAGTGCTATGTGTGTGGAGAAATACAGTGGGATACATCACAGTATTCCATCGAGGTATATGTCAGGAGATCCTATGAACATATTCCCCCATTGGGAGATCCTTTACAGATATGAACATTCCTTTCTGTGACTGCTTTAGTGACTAGTAGAGAAAATATATGTTTACTATACAAATCTGATTATAATAATATGCCATTTCCTGAAAATACAATTCCTTTAATTAAGAAAATTACTAAAATGGCCAAAGCAGCCATACAGAAGTCCTACAGCATCAAAAAGAGCGGATTTTTTTCAGGAATAAACTCATGTAAAAGTCATATCATCTTTTACGTGCCTGCTGCTTTGTACTTATTGACTGAAACATTGTGTAAGATATGAGGAGAACAGAGAACATGTCCACAGTGTAGCTATAGGAATAATAGCAACACAAGACTGACTACAAAGTGACATCTACCTAAATCTACACACCACCTGATTCCTGTGCTTTACAGTATTTTTTGGACTACATTTGCTATATTTCTCATTCGTATAGTCTTTATGCAACGGACAAAAAAGTGTGGTCTACTTGTGAAGGAGGCAGGAAGTGTAATGTGAATGGGGCCTAGTAATGGCAGTGCTAGTGGACATACATAGTCACCTTCCCCACAGCCCGACCTCTGCAGAGTGATTTTCTAGTCAATGCTGAGCAGCCAATAGACATTTCTTTCTACCCTGTTTAGTTTCTACAGTGTTATCATACAGTTATCATATAGTATGCACTATACTAGATCCCACAATGGTTTTCCACAGAGAAAGAGACTATACTTTCAGCTATCAGAGGGGGAAGGAGACTGATTCTGCTCAGAACCACCCACATCAGCACAGATTAGCACCAATATGAAGGGTACACATTAAAACAAACACAAATAGAAAAATATATTTTTTTATGCTAAAAACACTGCAAATTACTTTGAACTTGCTATTCAGAGCATTTCTGGATATATGACAATTATTCATGGGATAACCTCTTTAATACAGAAGCATAGAGTATATAGTAATGTAACATAATAAATTCTAATGAATTAGATGTAAACTTTATTGGCACGGCTTTTCATGGCACACTCTTCTACACCTAATGTTCATCCTTATACAATTATTTTTTCCCTCTATTATAAGTACATCTCAGAATTATCAACAGACATTGTCAGCACGCAGCTGCTCTTCCCATTCAAGCACTTTAGGTACAGTTCCCTCTCAATTAGTTTTCTGAATCTTGTTCATAGGAAGAAAAAACATTTTTCAGAAGTATATAAACTTAAAAACTGATTATAAACCTGCCATATTTGTTCATATTTTCATCTGGCACAAAGTATGGTTGTATATGTGCTGCAATATAGGACCAGACGAGTTAACTTCAACTCCTCCATGACCCCTTCTCAAGGTCATTAATTGTTTAGATAGGTCCATCTCTCTCGTCACTACTCCTCTACCTCTTCCCTCTGCCAATCCCTTGACTGGCTACCCAATGCCCAGGGAATTTAGTTCAAGTTTCTAACCATAACAATCAAGGCTCTCAATAACCTTTCTCCCTTATACATCTCGGCCTTAATTTCCCGATGCCTTCCCTCACGAAATCTCCACTTTTTACAGGTCCTTCTTCTCTTTTCACAAACATCTCCCAGGCATCCTCTATATTCTGGGACTATGTGACACAACACATCAGACTCTCCTCCACCTCCACTAGTTTCAAAAGTAACTTGAAAACTCATCTCTTCCGGATGGCCTACAGTTTACTATAATCCTGCTGCCCCTATACTATCCCACATGTGTGCCGCTTACCTTCTTATATTATGTACATGAACCCCTAGGTTTGTAAAGCTCTAAAAAGAATTATAATAGTAATAATAATAATAGTGCAAAAAACACATGTCAAGGCCACATGTTTCTATATACGGTATTAAAGGGAACCTGTCACATAGGTTATGCCCCCCTGGCTGAGGGCAGCACAAGCTAGTGTCAGACATGCTGTTCCCAGCACTGTGCCCCTTATTCTGTAAGATGCTGCAGTTTTAGAGCATTTACCCCTCAAATCTTATTCATGAGCAGGTGTTATCCCCGCCCACCAAAAGCTAGCCCCGCCCACCTGACAGTTATTCACATGTTTCTACCTATTCAAAGTAATAGGTTTATCAATTGAGGTGGGCGGGGTAATCCTCAACTGACTGTTCGAATGACTCTTCTGGCTGAAAAGTGCAGATTTAAGCACTAAATACTCAAAAACTGCAGCATCTTACAGCATAAGGGACACAGCGCTGGAAACAACATGTCTGACACTAGCTTGTGCTGTCCTCAGCAAGGGGGGGCATAACCTTTGTGAAAGGTTTTCTTTAAAGTGGTTGATTCTGGAGTCCCAGTACAATAAAATAAACTTATACTTCTTACGGTTCTTGGTTCCAGTGCTTCATCTATTCAGTCTTCTGTTTTAATTCTTGTATTTCTGAACGGGCATGTCAACGCTACAACCGCTGATTGACTGCAGCGGTCAAGTGTCTCCATTAAATGATGAGCACTTGACATCCCCATTGGCACTTTCAAGAATAATAAAAGATAGGAGAGATGCAATGCATGAATCGGGGACCAGAGGAAGGTGAATATAAGATTTTATTTTACTGGTGCCCCAGGAGTTGCCTGTTAGAGTTTGTAATGAGGTGGACAACCCCCTTAAATGTAGCCTTTGCTGCATTGTATGTAATCCCTGGGTGATATACAGAAAGTCACAAGTAACTTCAGTTGACTTTACAACTCTTTTAAAGCACTAAAATCTTGAATTGTCCTATTAGGATGATCCAGAAGTGCAGTCTGTTTTTTTAGGTTTATTCTTAGATCAATGTGATAATGCGGTGGGCTAGTCCGAACCTGGTTCTTAGTATAGCATGGATGAGACTAAGAATAAACCAGTTGAAAAAGCAGCAGCTGACCCATAGCACAACCATTAAGCATCACAAGTTTAAATGGGTTGTCTCACTACAAGAATTGCTTTCTATGTTAAAGATCTTGCATGTCCATTAATAATGTCCTACCTATTCCTAGATATGCCCTCTTGTATGGGCTGCATCAGCTCATCGGGTTGCTATAGATACAGACCTGTTAGCTCGCTCCTTATAGGCTGCCAGCGGTGGACTTGCAGTCCTATAAGTCCTACCTATTCCTAGATATGCTCTCTTGTATGGGCTGCAGTAGTAGCCAGTAAAGCCAGTAAACACGCCCCTGAATTCAAAAAATGAAACTGATAAAACAGAACTGAGGTAAGAGCAATCGATGTAGTGAGACAATCCCCGTAAGGGGGCTTTCAAACAGTGCAGTTTTGGTGCAATTTTAACTGTGCCCCAATTAAACTGCCTTTATTACCAGCAAGCTTCTTTCCGTTGTCTAACTTGTTCAGAAAGGTTTTTCAAGTAAGTAATCAATTACTGTGTTTGAAGTCTTGTGAAATACAAACACACTAATTAATTACTCACTTTACAGATAGTTTAGATAAGTGAAAGAAGCTTGCTGGCAATAAAGGCAGTTTAATTGGAGCGCAATAAAAACTGCACCAGAACTGCGCTGTATGAAAGCATCCCACGAACCAAGTTTATGAACCAATCATGCTCAAGTAAACTGTCAAAAATGACTAATCACAACACGAGATGGAATGGAAGAGAAACAAAGTCGAACCTACTATAAAAAAAACTTTACTTACATAGTAATGACATCTGTAAACACTAGCTGAAAACTCATAAGTACAGCTGCTCGTATACCATACAAGACTACAATTCTTGGTACGACTTAGAGCCCTGGAGGCTTAAAACATATAAAAATGGTGAGAGACTTACTAGGTTTTGTCAGCCTGTTTATGGTTTTCCATCAAGCGTTACATTTTTTTTATGTTGCTGTAACTCAAACAGTACTGGACGTTTACTGGACTGGATGCAGTGGGAAACAGACAAACGTTCAAGACATTATGCAGTTTCTTCAAATCTAATTCACTCTGATGTCTGATGCAATAGCTGGTGACAATGACAGTATAACATTGGGTATGAATATTTCCGCATCATGGTTGTGCTACCATGAGACACCTCTGTTTTCAGAGGTCGTGCTGTTGTACAGGAGTCTACATCTACAGGAAGCAGGAAGAAGCCTAAGGTCATATCCCCACGGCATCGGTTTGAGGCCGGTTTGTCTGGAAAACCAGCCGCAAACTAACACACCGGGCCGCTATGGAATACCCTTGCAGCAGTCCCCACTGCACGGGTTTCCCGAATGTCGGTTTTTCAAACCGCCGGCCACCGAAAAAGCATTGTGCCTGTTCATTCTTCCATCCGGTTTTCGGATGGTTTATGAACATTGCAATGTGAAGGGGGAGGGTTTTTCCCCTAACCGCGAAGAAAAACGTCCCCTGGCGGCCGCAAGGATGGCACTAAAACAGGACAAATACCGGTCAGATAAACCGACCGGTATTTGTCCACTGCCGTGGGGATGAGCCCTAAGAGAGATCCAGTGACTCCAGCAGAATACCAATAGCTATTAAAATTTCCAGTTGTCACTAAGTTGATTCTTGCATGGTTGTTACTCAAGGTCCAAGCATATTGTTCCTGGGATTTTCTAATTCAAAGTGTATGGTTTTACAAGAGTAAATAAACAGCCTATGCAAACACTGTCAAGAGAATGTTCCCATATGTATTTAGGTACCTACTATAATGGTGTAATATTTTGGCATTCAGTTGCCATGTACAGTTAAAATGAAAATACATAAGATTCCTATGGAAGTCAGATCTTCTACATAACTTCATAAGACTCTCTACAATTCATGAAATTTACAATTTCAAGGAAGCGAAGAATATTTTCTTATTTCCTGTTATAAATATCTTGCTATGAGAGTGTTGTAGTTAGGGGAAATATATTTATTCAACCCCCTCAGGTATCTTAAAGGAAGAGGTAACATTCTGCAATGGAGCATTGTGGGGAATTTGTTGCTTATCTTAAATGTTTATTTGGAGCCGATGGAAACTTTGAAAAAAAAAAACAACAACTACGTACTATAATAGTTATTTTTTATCCTTAAGCCATTGAGTGAAGACAGTCACCTTTCTGCCCACCACAATCTGTTTCTGAGCTTGAAATGTTTATTAAATGAATAGCAATTGGAAGCTTTGTATCCTAGGTGACAAAAGATGTAGGAAATGCTGTATCAATTGCTTCACATCATTGAAGGAGAAGGTTTTTGCATCTCTGAAGCTAAATTCGGAAATGCTGTATATCAGAAATAAGCTTTTTTACCTAAAACATGCAAGTGTCATGTTTAAGGAAATTATTTTAGAAACATTCTATAAAGAAATATTAGCTGAACAGCTGTCAGCAATGTATGTACAAGCGCACAGGGTTAATTTGAAGATTAAGGTAGGTGAAGTAGGAACAGAATTGTGCTCCCTAGCTGACATGCCGATAACTAAATATGCTATTATAAGCTGCAAACTGCCCTTTATTGACTTACTTCTACTGTGACTTATCTTCAACAACGTTAACCTTTGGACATACCATACCTTCTCTTGATAAAGGGGCATAGTCACATCATCCATTTAGTCTGTACTTTTTTCTTGTGGAGGGATCATTATATATACATTGAATTAAGGAATAATTATTCTATCGGGATATATACTTGTCACGTCAAAAGATGTACAGTGAGCCCTAACTGGAACCCAGTCCACTGTCCCTGCCTACTTGACGTGCTGCAGTTGATGGCAGATCCCAACTGGGCTGTGGTCCCTACACTGGTAAATGCAGGGGCCATCAAGTAGAAGAATAGTCGATGAGTCTGGGTCAGTAACATAACGGATACGTCAAGCCACAAATCAGAAACCAAAGAGCAAAAACAGAAAACCTGCCAAAGGGTCAGAAGACAGTCGGAAAGAAGTACCAAATCAGGAAGCAAGCCAAAGTCAGCAAACAAGCTGAGGTCAGGAAAACGGGAGAAGCAAACTAACAAAACACAGGTAAGTATATGCAGCCAGGAAATATCACAGGCAAAGCCTGGAGATATCAGCAGGTTTAAATGGAGTGTTCAGACAACTCACCCATAGCTGCTTGGAGCTGTCTCCGGCACTCCTATTGACTCGTGTGACACAACCTCTATCCCAAATAGCTGGAGACCTGTCAATCAACGGATCTCCAGCTGACCATCTCTCTGGATGTGGACCCAAACTAGGAGACAAAGGTGCAGAGGATTGCCCCCTAGAAGCTGTTAGCTGAACAGGTAAAAGTGTCCTGACATATACTATTGTTTTATTACACTTGATTCACCTAACATTCATGATGCAATCTTTTGGGTTCTATATATTGAAGCACTGTCCATTATTGTCTTAAGTTTATGTTTAATAAATATTTTTGTTTTTGTATAATTCTAGTACTCTTATATATATATAACTTCATTGTGATAGGCCAGTGGTCTGCAAGGTGTGGCTCTCCAGCTGTTGGGAAACTACAACTCCCGTCATGCCCACTGATATAGATGATACAACTGCATGAGGGGAATTGTAGTTTCCCAACAGCTGTAGAGCCGAAATTTGCAGACCACTGTGATAGGCAGTGCTTTTCTTGATAAAAGGTATCAAAAGTTTGATGCCTCTAAAACTCACCTTGTCAACCTATGAGGGCATGTACCCACAGCACAGAGCAAATACCGGTGTACATGGCCGCAGGGAGATGGCTTTTCTCCGTGGTTTGTGGAGAAAAGCCCGTTCCCCTTCGCACTGAAATGTCCAAAAACTGGATGGAAGAATGAACATGTTCAATCTTATTCGAACCGCCGGTGGTCTACAAAATCCATAGAGGTCTGTGTAAAAGTTTGTCAGCCGGTTTGCAAGACAGCATTCAAAACCGAAAACCATCTGCAAAACCGGGTGTGGGGACAAGCCCTAATACCGTTTTATAACGGATAATTCAACTTTCAAACTTTCACATAAGACTTATCATGGAACTTTTTTTAAAGAAGAAAAACAATATTTAAAGTTTTCTCACTACAATGATCAGCTTTCAACATGTAGAGAAAGGTAATTGAATACTTTTTCTACACACATTGCTTTGTTGATTTTTCTTTGGTCAGGAGATAAAGAAGATTTGATCTCCTCCTAGAAAACACAAGTTTCACTGGTTATGACCATCTCTCACCACCTCTTCCTCCTCTGTCTCTTATCTCTCATTGTTTAAGCAGTTGTCAGTTACTCAGTCCATCCATGTTGAGTCATGGACTGAAAGCTTCCTGTTTAGCTAAGTAAACACTCTATAGAGCTTGGCATCCTATGTCATACAATGAATGCAAGAGTGTAAAGTGTAAAAAGAATAGTTAGGAACAGCAGAGCTTGTGTGTCAATCACTGCTATATACTCACCCACAGCCTGAACAACATGTGAGAAAACCCCTTTATTAGAGTAGAGTCATATGTTTACAATTTACTATTGTTTATTTTGAAAGCCAAAATCAATTTTGTTTTAATTAATGGTAATATTTATTGACAATGCCACATACAAAATAGTACAGAATCATTGCCATCATATGACAATTTCCAAGCTATTAAAAAAACATTATATAATGCAGATGAAATTGTAAACTACATAAAATAAAGATAATATCCAGAATATAAGCTTCATGAATGGCTCACAAAAATAAAGTATACTTCAACATACACCAATAACTCCATTCTGATAAAGGGGTTGTCCATGAATATTCTGCCACCTAATCTGCCATTGGGCATGGAGATACACAACTATATGCTTGATGCCCAATGAGTATTATACATAGATCACATCAATTATCATAGGACCTATGCATAAAGCTCACTGGACACTAGACAACTGACTTAGCAACCTCTTGTTCCAGTGTGCAGTTGCATATTTCCATTCTGAACAGCAGATCAGGTTAAAGAGTATACCTTGACAACCCCTTGAAGATACCTATTAATAAGCCTATCTATTCATGGTCCCTATTTCTTTCAGGACAAGATCAAAACATTCTGACAAAATGTCAAACAATCAGACTCAGACTGGCTCACAGGGGAACAGAGAAAACTCTTGAGGGGCCCCAAAGCATGGAAGACCTGGAATCTCTTTTTAACTGCATATCAATTCTTGTAAGAGGCAGAAAGGCGGAGAGAAAGAGGCAAAATACAAGAGGAACTGGCTGTAGGGTGAGCCGCCAGAATCAACGCCACTTGTGGGCTCCAAGAATCAACTCCACACATGGGCTCCCAGAAAGAAATTCCATTGGTGGGCAATAGGCACCCCAGTTTGACGATGTCAACAATCCACAAGCTAAATCTGAAATAATTTAATCAACTTCAAACTTTAGGTAGTTCTTGATGTCAAAAACTCCTTAAAGACAGAAGCTCCTTTCCATACATTTAAACATGTTTTTCTGCAATTAAATACTGGACATAATTAAAGAGTAGTGTTGCATCTAGAATTTGGGTCACCAATAACTGCAAACGGAATATCAGCAATTTGATTTGGTTCCATTCTTTATGACTAATGGACACAGCTTCTCATGTTATTGTGAAAAGGAAGAAAACCAGAAATCAATGGTGGGGAGACGGAGTAAAGCAGTGGCTCGTCACTATGCTTGACTCATCTCTAGCAGGGAGGGTCACCTGCTGCAGAAATCATTATCTAAGTTCTCTAAAAGGGCCTTATAATAACGGCATGTGTGAAAGATGTGGACCAAACAGAGACCTGTTCAAGCAACACTAATCAAGACCAAGTACATGGTGATCTTTAGAAATTGATATAGAGCATCTATTATAGAGCTCAGACCTAATCATTTCTATGGCAAATAACCTTTCTGGAATACAGCAGATCTGGTGAAAAATCTAATTCAGAGTTCCTAAAGTCACTGGGAATTGAACCTCATCCCTCTACGTAATTTCTGGGGGAGTCTTTTCCACTTATCTATGACAGCCTGCAATTTATCTGTGGCTAGTAGGGACAGAGGCAAGTAATTGACATTGGAGGGGGGGGGGGGGGCTAAAGAAATAAGAAGTAATGTCTATATTTACAAAGATGGAAGCTGTAGAGAATGAGACTACCAATCTCCCCTACTATTGTTTATGCAATTACGTTTCTAAATGGACTTTTTTTAAAAGAAAGCTAAAAACCCCACGCATGATGTCATGCCATCGTAATTATAATAATTGGTAGGACTAGCAATTCTCTACTATGCTTTATATCTAGTCAGAATGCATAGGGAAAACAGACGCTCTCTTTGTGATAAGCTGTATTTACCAGGCTGCAGTATCCTTAATACTTATAGTTAACCTTCTTTTAGATGTCACGGACTTAAAAAACAAATGGAATATAGTTGAGTTACATTTCTCTTTAAGTAAAAGCTTTAATTACTACTTTCTGATATACTGGTCTCAGTCAATTCCCCAGCCATTCACACATCTCTACAAAACGACATCCTTCTGACAGATTTCTTTCCAATTAAGAACGTGTAAAACTCTTTTCAATAAAGCCTATAAATGTTTAATCTACATTGTTAATGTGATAGAATATGTTACCACTTGTGTATCCACAAAGGGAGCACTTTGGTGAGTTTTATTAAAAGTGCAGTTGCTTCAGCGCCACGCTGCTCCTTTCTTTGGATCTTTTAATGATACTTAAAATAAAGCTGATTTTTCTTACGTTCATTTTGAGAAAGGTACAATCTGAGACATGCCAGTTGTCAGAATTCCTAATAATGATAATTTAATCTGCTTTCTGTTAGCCTTCATAAGGACCACAGGCAACAAGATTTCATTGACTCTTAGTATGTGTCAATGATGATTCTAGTTCATTTTGTACTCTTGTGGCTAGGCAAACGAGGCAGATAACATATAGTTACTTATGTGTATCGAACTGACAACTGCCACAAGAAACATTATTATTGTTCTGCTATTAAAAATGTACCTTGATTTGAATGTTATGGGTTCTTCAAACTAGTAATGAAAACGGCTCACCTGGGTTCCAAGGTATGCAAGTCCAGATTGCTGCACTTCATGGAAAGCAAATTGTCTTTTTGATTAGAACACTAAGCAGTATAAAGCCAGTATAATCGGTGCAAAATTCCTTAAAGGGGTTTTGTCTTCCCAATTAAAAATTTTAAAAAATTTAGCTTTCCAAATTGTTAGAGGAAATCCACAAGTTAAAACAAATTTTTCCCCAAATATTTTTTGCATTGTTCCCTCCTCGTCCTTCCCGAATAATTATACAAGAGTAAGTTTTATCTGCTGGCTTATTTCAGGTTTTCCCTTCTTAGTATACGAAAACCCGTAAAAAAAATTTCCGTGGGACAATTGTTTAATGAGATAAACGAGATGTGAGGGTGCTTTTACGGCGGTTGAGTGTTCATCAGTGTCCTGTGTTCCAACAGTTAAAAAGCTGATTTCCTCAAGTAAACACGCTGTAATTAGGGCTTTCGTTGTTTTGGTCCGGAAAGATTTGGTCCTGTAGTAGTTTGAGAAGCTATCTGATCTATTTAGCAACTGAAAGTTCAGCACTGAGCACGGAGTTTATGGGAAATTAGTCTGAAACCAGGAAGTGCAGAGAATTTTTTTTTTCATGCATTCTTTGAAACACTGTGGGGAGCAATCCCTTTAAGTCCCAAGGGGGCATAGGGAGTTATGGGTTCTTCCACCAACTCTAAAATTTTAAGAAATATCTTGAACAAAGAAAAAAACAGCCTTCAACCAAAATCAACATCTGAAAGTAGTTTGCATGTTCTTAGGTTTCTAGGGGTTTTCCCACCACAGTTCCAAAAAAAAAACTTTTGTTTAACCCCCCTTAAGGAACGCGTTTTTTTTTTTACTTTTTTTTTTTTTCCCCCCCTCGCCTCCCAGAGCCATAACTTTTTTCCCCCTACATGCGTATGAGGGTTTTATTTTCGGGAAAAATGTAATTTTAATTGTGTTTTTCACTATACAAAGAATATTGGGAAACCCCCAAAAAAAAAAAAAAAAAAAAAAAAAAAAAATTTCCCGTGGGACAAATTGTGAAAAAAAAAACTTTTTTTGCCATGTTTGCAGGGGTTTTTCTTTTACGGGGGTTAAATCTTCGTAATAAATGTGTTATCTGTATTTACAGGTTGAGCCATCGGCAATACTAAAATGTAGGGTTTCCGTTATTTTTTTGGTCCGTAAAAAAATTCCAAATTTTTCTTTTTTTTAAAATTTGCCCCGCGGCCCCGTTTTGTGCGACCAATAATTTTTTGTACTAACACCTAGGACATAAATGAGGGTGATTTTTTTGGGCTGTGTGTTTTTTTTATCGCTAGCGTTTGGTGCATGTGATTTTTTTTGTATTTTTATTCCATTTTTTAACTGACATAAAAGAAAAAAAAAACGCAATTTTCCCGTTTGGTTTTTTTTTTTCTTGTATGGTGTTCGGCACGGGATAAAATGTTAATATTTATAGACAGGACTTTTTGGGACACGGCGATACAAATTTTGTGAAAACTTTTTTTTTATTTTATTGTTTTTATTTGTAAAATAGGGAAAAAGGGGGGTGATTTGAACTTTAATACTTTTTTTTGTACTGTAAAACTTTTTTTTTTTTTTAACTTTAACTTTAACATTTGAGGCCCCTATGGGGTTGAACTAGTGGCGCGATTTTCAATACAGTCTAATGCTTTTCATAGGCAAAAGGGATTAGGGCTGTACCCCAAGATGGCGGTTTCCCACTTCCCGTCGCAAACCGGACATGGAGTGACAGGAGTTCCCAAGGTCCCCCTGCCATGTCCGGGGGGGAGGATCGTTCGCCTGCCGGGGCGTCTCCCTAAGATCGGGTGCAAGAAGTCTTAATTATTCGAAAGCCGCGGCCTTTTTTGCCGCGGTGTTGACGGGTTGAACAGCGGGGCGGGGACGGCCCGTTCGCGCTGTAAAAAAGCCGGGGGTTAGCGCCCTTTTTCCGCTACACCGCCGGCTGGCGCGGGGGTCGCGGGGAGCGATCCCCCTGCAAAGCCCCTATGGGCCTGGGAGTTTGATCGTCCCGGGGCCTTAAGGGGTTTAAAAAAAAACGTTGCAGGGATTTTTGTCCCCTAAACCCCAAAAATTTGGTTGGGGGGGTGAGAAGGTTGGGTTTTTTGGGTGGAAGCGGGGTACAAGTGACTTTTCAAAACTTTTGCTAAAATTTTTTTTGTTTAAATTTTTACCAATTTAAAAAAATATATTGTAGTTGTAATAATTTTTTTCTTTTTCTTAGGCTATTCTTTAAAGGCAGAGGACAAAAAAACTTGTGTATCTTAATCAGAATCCAACCAGTATTTTTAACTCGTTTTTTTTTTTCCTTTTTTTTCCCGGGTTTTTTGATTCCCGGGCATCCCCTTTAATTTAAAAGTTACATAAACCTCCAAATTTTAAATGAAAAAAAGTGGTTACAGAACGTTCTAAGTTTTTTGGAGTTGGTTTTCGGATTTGAAATCCGACCTGTGCAGACTAAAGTTCGGATTTTCTATTGAGGTCTATGGGAATGATTTACAGTCGAATTTTTATGGATTTTAAATGCCGAATCCGCGTAAAAATCCAAAAGTAAATCATGGTCATGTTGATGTAGCTGTCACGGTCAGTAGTAGTGGATCCTCTGGACCACCGCAAGCGATGGTGTAAACCACGCCAGGGAGCGGAATCTAAGTAGGTCCCGGTTTTCACCAGAGCCCGCCTCAAAGCTGGGATGGACATGCTGCAGCGGGAATCTAACAGGTCGCTACCCCTGACGGGACTTACTTGTGGAGGCAGCCGAGGTGTAGCGTGATACAAAATTGTAAGGCAGGCTCGCAGCAGGGGATAGGCAGGAAGGTCAGGGCATACAGCAAGATTCATGGTCGAGGGACGGAGGCAAACGGTACAGTACACGGTAATCAGAACAAGACTTCAGGAACGCTTTCTCAGTAGACTAAATGACATTAAAGATCCGGCAAGGGCATCAGGAAGAGGCAGGCTTAAATAAGGGCAGCGTCCGGCAATACCCAATTACCGGTACGCTGACCCTTTAAATTTAACAGAGCTGGTGCGCGCGCCCCCTTAGGAGAGGGGACGCGCGCGCCAGGAGACTGGAGCAGCAGCTGGAGAGTGGCCGTGTAAGTGAGCACGGCGCCGCTAGACTGAGGGGCACGTGTGCGTCTGCGACCCGGGTTGAGGGTCGCAGGGGCACCAGTGACAGTAGCCGTATAATCTTAAGTTTTTTATTCATCCTGCTTTCCATGAAACCCTGAATAATATTGTATTCTTTTTGGTATTGAGAACTGGTTCTTCATCATATGTCCTATCACTTATTTTGGAGAGTCCAATAATTCATTGATTCCTGCATGGTTGTGATCACCAGATTTAGCGACACATCCAGGGGACAAGCGCGTGAGGACCATGTGGTTTCAACCTCCTTCTATGAGTGCTGTGAGCCTAATATATATCATTGAGATTTGTTTATTACAAACATCACTAGGGAGGCATATGCCTTTGTTTTGTTTTCTCATGCTGTCCAGCGCCAGTTTACTCCATTTCCCAAAACCTTGATTGTCAATCTCTGAATTATTGTACTGATATATCTACCTCCTGTGATCTTTGAGGTGCAGCTGCAGTGTGACTGGAATGAAAGCAGGACAGCAGATTATTTCAAAGTGCCTTTCTTTTTAGAGTGGAACTATTACAGCTTTATAGAGCATATTACTGATGACCAGGCTTGGACTGGCCCACAGGGGAATAGGGGAAACCCCCGGTGGGCCCCTGAGCATGGTAGACCTAAAGTTGTTTTTTAACTCTATACACATTCTCAGAAGAGACACAAAAGCATAGAAAGAGAGGCGAAAAGCAAGAGGCAGAATATAGAATATAGGAGGCATAAACAGTCATTTACAGTAGCTGTAGGGTGGGCCCCTAAAATAAACTCCACTGGTGTCCCATAAAAACTCAACTGGTGGGCCCCTAGAGTCAACTCTACCTGTGGGCCCTTGGCACCCCAGTCCGACACTGCTGATGACACTACACCAGGAAGGCACCATCTGCTGTTTTTTGTTTTAACCTTAGTGTTAGGGTTAAAGTTCTGGTTAAGATTGGACTAATTGTGACCCTGATCCTAGCATTCCCCAGTAGTTGCCAAGGATATTGCTCAGATTCTGCCCAGATGTGTGCTGGTCTTTCTAAGCAATTTTGAGGCATTTAGCTTTGCTGCCAAAAACCACATATAGAAAATTTCTCCATAGACTTTCATGAAATTCAGGATGTCCTGGGCCCAAGTTTTTTCACAATTTCAGCTGAACCGCTCTCTAACCGAACAGAAATATCTGTGCAATGCTAGTTAGGAGGATAACTATGAAACTAGTGCTTAAATGTCTGAAAACAGAGGCAGGGACTAATATGAATGGTGACAGACTCTGTGGAATATACTGGCAATGGAAATTGAATAAAAAAGTATCAACATTTTCAATATTTTTTTCTTTAATAACACAGGTCAAAAATGCTATAAATCATGCTATTCTCACCTTTGTAGTATAAATACTCATAAAGTACTTACATATTCATAGGTATAGAGGCCCCCAGTAGGTATATAAATATAAGCCCCTAGTAGGTATGTAGGTATTATGACAAGCAAAACGGTAACAATGTTTAGAACTTTTGTCTCTTAGGCTCCATATCTCAACATCCTCTGCAGCTTTGAATGTGTGACTACTAACGTTTTATAGACAATCATCTTGGCTATCTCATACATAAATTTGACTATTTAGCATATGCTTAGTTCTGCATATGTAACAGCATTGTTACTATTTTGCTCCTGGCGGTGGGACAATCTTTTTCTTCTTGTATGCAACAAATTACTACCTTTTCTCAAATTCCCTAATAGCTCAGTGTGTTATTAGGCTGATTCCCAAGCAAAAATCATTGGTTCGAGCAGCCATGAAGAAGATTTCTCAAGAAAAGAGAAGCAGCATCATACAGCTCATCGATAACGGTCTCTCGGCCAAGAAAATTGCCCAACTGCATCATGTGAAGCCATGACAGCTGGGAGAATATAAAGTGGTCCATCCATTCATTCAAAAGCAAAGAGGTGAACGTCCAGGCAAAATATCAGAGTCAACATGTCGCTCATCACAAGGTCTATCAGTTCTAGCATGACAAACACGGGAGTGGAGGTGGCTCATATGCGTTGTCATAGTGAGATCACAGACATACATTCAAGCACTGTGCAATGTGCAACTTCAGTATCATCATTAGAAGCTATGGTTAAAGTTTGTAAAATTCTATGAAAAGTGAACAGTTGAAGATGGGAAACGGGTGATTTGGAGCGATAAAAGTCAATATACTGGGCTCTGATGGGTGCAAATGGGTCTGGAAGAAAGGGGAAAGGAGTCTAACAGACTGAGAAGGAACTGTCAGGTCCGGTGGAAGAAGCCTGATGATATGGGGCATTGGATACTTGACCGGGATCAATGGTGGTCTCAATGCTGAGCTATATGTGAGTATCCTACAAGATGACTTACTTCACACACTCGAGTTCTATGGGTATAAAAAGAAGGATATATTGTTTAAGCAGGGCAATGAATCGAAGCAGATGTCAAGATTGGTTCAATGACAATGAAGTAAAGTTGCTGATTTGGCCCCTCAGTCCCCAGACCTCAACTCAATTGGACACTTGTTAGTTGAAGAAAAAGCTGTATTCGTACACAAGTGAGTTGACCTGTATGCACCAACATTGGGAACGTGTAGAAGAGACTTGTGGTCAAATTTTGGTTAAGACATGCTTGAATCTGAATAAGAGCATGCCCAGAAGGATTCATTTAGATTTTTAGGAGCAAAACAGTAACAATGCAGTTACATGACAACAATGTGCATAACTTAGTATATGCTAAATAGTTTCAAGTCAAATTTATGTATGAGATAGCAAAGAAGATTGTCTAAGAAATGATGGTAGTCTCATGTTCAAATATGAAGTGAGATTGGGATCCTGAAATGCAAACGTTCTAAACATTTTTACCTTTTTGCAGATAGATATAGCCACCTCTAGGTAGATAGATAAAGCCCTCTGTAGGTAGTCAGATATAGCCCCCCGAAGGTAGATATAGCCCCCGCCTGTAGGTAGGTAAATGCCTCCTGTAGGTATCTATAACCCCTTATATCTACCTATCCCTATAGGTAGTTAGATAAAGCCATCTGTAGGTAAATATAGCCCCACTGGTAGGTAGATTTAGCCCTCTGTAGGTAAATATCGTCCCCTTTAGGTAGGTATAGCCCCCTGTAGGTAAATATAGCCCCCTCTGTTAATAAATATAGCCGCCTGTAGGTAAATATAGCCCCCTCTGTAAATAGATATATCCCCCATGTATGTAGATATAGCCCAATGTAGGTAAATATAGTCCATCTATAGGTAGATATAGCAACCTGTAGGTAATTATAGTCCCCTTGTAAGTAGATATAGGCAGGTGTACATGCTTAAAAAAAGGTACTTACCTCTCCCTGTTTCCCCGCTGGCTTAGGAGACCCAGCGTTGCAGGAGGCATAAAGACACCACTGCATCACGCCTACTGCAACGCTGATGTGCATATACAGCACTCATTGAGCGCCGTATATACAATCAGGAATGCAGGGACAGTAATGAACCATTCCTGCCTCCTCCTTGGTGCAGCAGCTGCACAGTTAGTAGGTAGGTCAAAATAGCCCCCTGTAGTATGTAGCGGCTAACTATACGTGGGCGTTTTAAAGAGTGAAATGCTGACCGGTAGCGCCTTTTTCCACCCCGCCCACTCAGAAAAAAGGCGCTGGGATAATTGTAGGTTTTTTTTTCTTATACCCCCAAAATTTAATTAATAAAAATGTAAAGCTATTGTGCACATACCCCAGACAGATAAAATAGAAAGAATTTAAAACATGTCCCAAAATGTTTTATGAGACAGAAAACCAAGAACAATGAAGTAAAAATGTGTCTGGTCCTCAAGCCCAGAAAATGGCTCGGTTATTAAGGCAGTAATGGGCAGCACAGTGACTCAGTGGTTAGCACTGTTGTCTTGTAGTGATGGGGCCCTTGGTTAAAATCCCACCAAGGACAACATCTACAAGTAGTTTATATATTCTCCCTGTGTTTCTCAGGGTTTCCTCCAGTTTCCCAACATTTCAAAAACATCATGATAGGTTAACCTGGAATTTAGACTGTGAGCTCCAATGGGGATAGAGAGCAATGTGATTATTGACAATATCTGTACAGAGTTGTCAAATATAATGGTGCTGTGTAAAGTAAGTGAATAACAAATATAACAGATACACTTTGTAAAAGGATCTGTTAAAAGAAATTCAGGTCTTTTTTGGCTAGCCAAACAGACTACTTTTTCTGTCCATCAAAAGTGACAAAAACCTGATGGAATTAAACCAAACACCAGTGTGAACAGACTCTAATTTTGATAGTTCTCTTCTATTTTGTACTTACTGTATAACCTTTTATTTTTCATTTAAATACAAAAATTATAAGCAGCTTGTGTATTTGTTGCCACAGTGAAATCCCGTAAAAGGAACAGCATTATGATATTTTTTTTACAGGGAGATTTCCTTTTACAACCATCAAAGGGCGTGACAATAAGTCTTCTTAGCTGGCAGTTCATGCCAGTCTGTTGCTGCTACACTGGATATCAATGTTATTTGCATAATGAGTGGCTCATAAAAAGCACTAACACCTACATCTTGCATTGTGCAGTTCTGAGGATGCTTGTTATCTAAGTTTATGTGTAAGTAATCTAGAATTCATTAAAAAAAGTTATTTGAAACAGCAAATTTCCACACAGGCAGCCATTTTTCACAAACCTATTATTAGAGATAACACAACTACCCTCTTTCAAAACAACATAGAATTTCAGTGAGCTAAAAGTCACTGATCACTCAAACCTTTACACAACTAAACATATATCTAGCATAAATACAGTGTGTGTATATATATATATATATATATATATATATATATATATAGTATCTCACAGACATGATTTCACCACTCACTATTTTTGTGAATATTGTATTATATCTTTTCATGGAACAACACTGCAGATATGAGACTTTGATACAATGTAAAGTAATCAGTGTACAGCACAGCTTGTATAACAGTGTAAAGTTGGTGTTCCCTCAAAATATCGCAACACGCAGCCATCAATGTCTAAACCGCTGGCAACAAGAGTGAGTACACCCCTCAGTGAAAATGGACAAAATGTGCCCAGAGTGTCAATATTTTGTGTGGCCACCATTATTATCCAGCACTGCCTTAAAGGGAATCTGTCGCCAATTTTTTTTTTTTTTGCTTATTAAATCAATCCCCTGATCCATATTCTTTTCCTCTCAGTCGTTTTTATTTCCTGATTGTAGATTTCTCAATTCGGCCGTCTATATATGATTGTGGTGAAGACATTCTTGCTTGCACTGCTTTAACAGCAGTCAGAGAGATGCTTTACAGTAGCTTCATGCACATAGGATTCTTAAGACAGATGCTGTCCCATAGACTTCCATAGGAGAGTTTTCACTGTGAAGGGAGGGGAGGGGGAGCTGTGACATCTCCTCTTGTGACTGGTGGATTCTGTGTTATCTGTACACAATGGTGTCTCCTTTCAGTTTGACCCTGCTTTTACTGATAATGAACACACTGCTGAAAAGCTCTCTAAACAGAACAGGAAGTGTCAGACGATTATTAGGCTTGGTGGCCAAAGTGAAAACTGCTGGACTTAAGAATTATTAAAAAATACTGAAAGTGATCTGGAAAATTAAAAAAACATAACCAAAAATTCCTAAAAAAATGTGTTTAACATAAAAATGTGAGTTAAACAATAAGTAATTTTTTTATGACACATTCCCTTTAACTGTCTTGGGCACGGAGTTCACTAGAGCTTCAGAGGTTGCAGCCACTGGAATCCTCTTCTGCTCCTCCATAATGACATCACAGAGTTGGTTGATGTTAGAGATCTTGCACTGCTCCACTTTCTGTTTGAGGATGCCCCACTGATGCTCAATAGGGTTTAGGTCCGGAGACATGCTTGGCCAATCCAGCACCTTTAGGGTATGTTCACACGGCGTGTTTTACTCCGTGTAACATACGCTTTTAGATATGTGTTTGGATCTGTCTGTCGGTCCCCAAACAGACCCAATGACCCTAATGAGTAATGTGATTTTTCATTGCTTTTAACTTGAAACACGCACGTGTGTCTCATTGTGTCTTTCAGATCCGTCTTTTGGATCCGTTCCAAGAATTCACAAGTCAATTCTTGGTCCAAAAGATTTTAAACTATAGGGTGCGATCCTGCTGCATCCAACACGCATCCAAACACATAGCTGCGTGTTGGATACGTGTTGGATCCATTTAGGATCCAATCGACAATGCGTTTTTGGATGCGATTTTCGGATACAACACGTATTCAAAAACGCCACGTGAATGGCCACTTACCCTCACTTTCTTTGGCAAGGCAGTGGTTGTCTTGGAGGTGTGTTTGGGAGACGTTATCATGTTGGAATCCTGCCCTGTCACCCAGTTTCCTAAGGGAGGGTATCATGCTCTGTCTTAGTAAGTCACAGTACATGTTGGAATTCATGACTCCCTTAATGAACTGTAGCTCCCCACAGCCAGCAGCACTCATTGAGCCCCAAACCTTGACACTCCCACCACCATGCCCGACAGGATATGGTTCCAGTAATCCATGTGCTTTGTGTGCTTGTCTCCAGCAAAGTGTTTGTGGGCTTTTTTGTGTATCCTTCTGGGATCAAAACAATGCAGAAAAATGTGATGCAGTGTGCGGTGTATGGTCTGAGCACTGACCAGCTGAACCGCCACCCATTTAACCTCTGCAGCAATGCTGGAAGCACTCACATGTTCATTTTGAAGAGATATAGTACAATATTTACAAATATTTGAGGGGTGAACTCAACTTTGTGAGGATAAATATACAGTGCAGCACCCATGGGACCTGCATGATATATACTTCCAGTATGGAGCATTAAGTAAACACACTCCACAACGGATATATACTGTATATATATATATATATATTATATATATATATATATAATATATATTATATATTATATATATATATATATATATATATATATATATATATATATATATATATATATATATATATATACCCTTAATGAAACCTACAGCTTATCTCAAAAGAAGCAAGTCTCCACAAGGCACCGGAAAGAAATGGGTGTTAAAATAGATTGACAAAAAAGTGTTTTCATTGTGCAATGTAAATAAAACTAACGACACTTGTAATGCACACCAATTAACCCCTTAAGCCCCAGGCCTGAAAAGTACTTAATGACACAGGGAAATTTTTTAGTTTTTGCCTCCTTGCATTTCAACAGTTGTAACTTTTTTATCTTTTAAGTGAGGTAGTTGTATGAGGACTTTTTTATGGGATAACTATTGTACTATTTTTTTACATTTAGTAATGTATTAGCATATTCATGTATGCTAATACATTACCTTCTGTGTCAGTATGACCCAAACAGCAGCTAGGGCAGTACACAGTGTACCCTGACTGCAGGCTTGTTATACAGACAGCTCTGGGGCTAGTCTAGGTTCCCAAGGCTGACTGTTCAGATGTTCCCCACGCTCCATCGAGTCACTGGGAGTCCCAATCACCCGATGGAGCACGGGAATGCAGCGCTGGTAGCCGCAAACCCCTCTGTCTTGGTGTCGCTGCAGAATAATGAGCTGCAATGCCCGACGCCAAAAGATGGTGGGCGGTTGTTAAGGGGTTAAATTAATAAACATTAATCTACAAAAAACCTAAAAGCAGAACTGCTGTCTTTTTTCTAAGGGTGCTTTCACACGATGCGTTTTTTACGCATTTTTTACGCGTTTTTTGTGCAGCAATGTGCAGCATTAATTGTTGTACTTTCATGAAAAAAAGTATCAAAAAATGCACCCAAAAAGTCAAAAACACATTAAAAAACCTGTCAAAAACGCACCGTGTGAAAGCACCCTAACCGCCACTAAAAAAAATAATAATAATACAAGTTTTATTTAATAAAGAACAGGCACTTCGAAAGGATGCCATTAAAAATGCAACTCTCCCAAATGGTGAGGTTAACAAAACAATTGAAAGCTTTTGGAACACAGTGATGAAAAAATGTTAAAAATGTGTTTTGTCCTAAAGTTGCAAAATAGCAGCATCGTTTAGAGGTTAAACTGTTTTTCATATGGACATCTCCCTTCAATGAATGGTGCTTTAAAACAAGTAACGATGATTTGAGTAGATTGTGCATGTACTAATATAAGCACTAGCAATGCTTGAGAAAGTCTACTCATCAGTTTGTGAACTATGTTAAGCATGGTGGCATTATGTGACCAGGCTGCTAAGCATTAGAATCCAATTCAAGTCCAGAGTGATTTTGTTGGACTGCTCGCTCACTCCAGGTAATTATAAAGCAACTTGGATTTCTGGCCCTCATCCAGCCTCTTTTCATTCATTCTGCTGGCCACAGGTTGCTGCTTTGATTGCTTCCTTCACATTACCCCCACCATCCTGCCTGAACAAAAGATGTAAGTCAGCAAGCTGAAGGTAACAGCATTCACTCACTCCTCCTTCTCTCTTGCCCTGGCTCGATACAGCAGTCCACGGATTTACATCACCTCGGGGATCAGACTTAACATGCTGTTGTGTATTTTGTATCAACCAGTGGCACGCAGGTCAGGACAAGAGCAGCTGATTAAATGAAGTACGGCTATGAAAAATATGAACCAATTATTAAGGACAGACTACGCGAGTTATTTACTGAGATGATTAGAAGCCACCATGAGAACCTTAATCTCTCATCTATGGCAAGATTTAAAAATTGACTGAAAAATGCATATAGAATAATCATAACCATCTGTAGACTTTAACTTTAACTAAGAAGCAAATTGCCTATTCAAAGATGTGTACGTTTGTAAAAATGAACAATATATTGGAAAGGGGTTTAATTATGATTGTGGCTTTTTCTTAAGCCCAAGAGACTCCCTGCTGTTAGTCCTAGTCAAGGACGCCACAGAAAGCAGAGAACAACCTCGAATCGCCAATAATAAACAATCAGCAAATCCTGTACCACACTATTAATCTCTAAAAATCCCCGTTGACTTCTATAGTAGGTGCAATAACTTGTATGTTATTGCATCGTTTTCATAAATTACTACTGAAGAACCAAATATCAAATGATAATGATAAGATCTTATGCTGATTTACTGATCTCAATTAGATTATTTACATATGAATCTCATAGCATGCACTGCTTTGCATATAACTTATTACAGATGATATAGATAACATAAATGTAACAGAGCTTGGGGCGTTATGATGTGTTTTACATAGGTTAACAAATGTAGCTATTGAATTCTAAAGCAATTAATGGACATGAAATGGCTCTCACCTAAAACTTGTTCAGCTGACAGCTAATTCATTCTACTGCACTATAATTGTTGGACAAGAGGAATCTAATTTAGGAATAAAAGAAGCCCGATGTTCTTTTCCATCCACATCTGCTACACCCAATGTACAAAAGATAGTTGGAAAAGGTGCTTTCACACGGTGCATTTTTGGTGCGTTGCTGGGGCGTTTTTCAGTGCGTTTTTTGTGCAGGAAGGCATGCCAATTAATGCTGTAGATTGCTGCACAAAAATCGCGGTAATTAGCTCGATTTTACCATGAATTTACCGCGATTTTTGTGCAGCAATCTACAGCATTAATTGCCATGCCTGCACGAAAAACGCATTGAAAAAAACGCATCAAAAACGCACCAAAAATGCACTGTGTGAAAGCACCTAAAGTCTTGTAGAAATCAGATTACCTATACCCAATGTGTATAGCCATCTTAAAGGTAACGTGTTGTCAGAGAATACCATGATTTATGTTAAACATATTTTTTAAGAATGTTTAGTTTTTTTTTATTTCCATGTTACTATTAGTATTTTTAAAAATTCTAATTATGTCAAATAACCTATTAGAAAAGAAATGTCCATTTTCTTAAATTTTTCTATTTTCTTCTTATAATAACAAAATGTACCATTAAAATAAATTTGTAACTCTTTGTCTCCCTTTGCATCCATCATTGTTGTTTTATATGTTATTATATATTATATATATATATATATATATATATTATATATATATATATATATATATATATATATAATATATTTATATTTATATAATATATATATATTTTATATATATAAAATCTTTAGGTCCTATAGAGCGGAGCTAAAACTAATAATGTGAGATGTTACTTTTTTTTTACATTGCAGACATTGTGTCTCAAAAAGTCAGCTGGAAATCATTTTTACAACATATTTTTATTTGCTGACTTCCCTTGTATCTGGGGTTGATATATTAGCCCCAGTTACAGGAGAATGCACCCTCCAGTACTGACTGCAGAGTAGATCTGTATCTGTTAAAGGGGTGTCCTGACAGTATAAAATGCTCACTGTTACATCAGGGCATGATAAAAAATAAAAGACAAGAAGCATAGTTACCTGTGATTGGCTGCACCTGTCATGTGAATAATGAATAGGCAAGGATACTACTGGGATCACGGGATGGCCGCAGCATTTGCGAGGTAAGTATGCTTCTTTTCTTCTATTTTTTATCATGGACTAACAAGCTTTTTGTACTGTCAGAACACCCCTTTTGGACTTTTTTGATGCTGTGTACACAGCAAATGGAAAAGCTAGCTTGGTAATTAACCATTCCTGTCCTCTCTCTGGAGAATCCGGATGTTCACAACAACAAAAACAACAGGCCAGCACCAGGAGATCAATTGTAAGCACCATCAGTTGACAGCAATCCCGTTAGATGCTTTGGGGTTTGTTCTTAGCCATAATGCTTTTGAATTTGAAGATATTTGGTATGCACAAAAGACAGGGATGGCCATGGGCACTCCTGTAGCACCAACTTTCGCTAAATTGTTTTTGGCTTTTTGGGAGGAGAAATACATCTTTAACTGCCAGAATCCCTTCATTAAATATATAGTGCACTGGTCGAGGTTTATAGATGACATCCTGATAGTGTGGTCAGGATCAGAAGTTCAATTCAATGAATTTGTGAAGTATATAAATGTAAATGAATTTAACATGGAGTTTACATCTACCTTTGGGGATAAATCTGTCATTTTCTTGGATGTAGAGATATCTATAATTGAGGACCGTATAATTACAAAGTGGTATCGTAAACCGACCGCAATGAATGCATTATTACACCATGATAGTTTCCACCCAGATCATGTGAAACGTTCATTACCGTATGGACAATTTCTTAGGCTCAGGAGGAAAAATAGTGAGCATAGTGATTTTTTGGAACAAGCCCTTGAATTGACTGATAGACTACGAGAGAGAGGGTACGATCAGGCATTAATCTCCAATGCATTTTCTAAGGCGATTGCTCAGGATCGACAAAACATGGTGTTCAAGAGGAAACAGATTTGTAAGAATGAAAGAACGATTTTCTCGTTTGAATATAGTAATATGTCGGATACCATTCGGAGTGCGATAAGAAGGAACTAGCAGATTTTAAATAGTGATGTAGATTTACATGATAAAATTAGTCAGGCTCCAATTGTGACGTTTCGTAGGTGTCGCAATTTGAAAGATGAGCTGGTGCATGGTAGATTACGAGGTAGGAAAAATAAAAATTGGCTTACTGAATTAGCTCCAAAAGGTAATCATAGATGTGGCTCCTGCTGATTCTGTGATAAAATGGTAGTTGGTAAAGTGATAAAGATAGGTGGGATAACACATGAAGTTGAGGAGTTAATAACATGCCACACCAATTTCGTGGTGTATGTTATGTGGTGTACTTGCGGTTATTTTTATATAGGCAAGACAATTCGTCCGCTTTTTAAAAGAATTAGGGAACATCTGTACTCAATAAGAACTAAGAAAGGTGCCCCAAGATTTCTGTCTCATCTAAATGAAGTTCATAATGATGATACCTCTGTAATTTCGTTTGCCGGCATACAGAGGATTTTGACATCGGGGGGTGGAGTTGATCGACACACCAGGCTTCTACGGTGTGAAGCACAATGGATATTGCGCACTGAAGCCTTGAGAGTATTAGGACTGAACGATAGAAATTATTTGTCTCCATTTTTATAACATTGTATGTCATTGTTACAATTAAGTGTTGTGTTTGTAATTATTACTCTGTGTTGATGTTGCCGGATATGACGTGGCAAGGTACGGGTTTAAAGGACGGGGTGTCATCATTTCCCGTCAAGCCTTGAGAAAGCGCTGGGAAGCGCGAAACGATCGTTGGCGATCCAGGGGCTGTCCGTCCTGGCGTATGTTTTAATGCCGCTTGTCTGAATAAAGGATCTTTTTTACTGGATCTGGAGAGTGCCGCCTTCAACGTTCTTTGCAAATATTTCGGATTTTCTATCCTTGCATTTTGGGCAGAGCACCACCTTAAAATTGAAGGGAGAATGGACTGTATCCTATGCAGCATCTAACGGGATTGCTGTCAATTGATGGTGCTTCAATTAATCTCCTAGTGCCGGCCTGTTGTTTTTGTTGTTGTGCAGATTGAGAGATCGTTATCCTTTGGGACCGTTGCACAGGAGTTATGCACTATGGATACTATGGTCACTATTGAAGATAATATGGATACAGATACATCCCTTGGGTCCTTAGCGGCTGGACGAGAGGACGTAGATGCCTTTTTCTCACACTGCAATAAGTAGGAGGAAATCAAGGTCCTAAGCACCAAACTGTTGGAACACAGAGTTCTCAGTTTAGCGGAAAAAGAGGTGCGTTTATTTTTGACAGTTAGTACACTACAATCTTATGTGGAGAGTAAGAGATCACCAAGAGACCTGCGAGTATATAAAGAGATTTCTCAATACCGTGAGGATGCGGATTTTGCAGCTAAATGGAAGGAGGCACATGTGGAACATTCCTTAAAATTAACCAGCCTTGTTTTAGAAAAGTCTCAGGCTGAGTATGATCTTGTACAAAGGGACTTGGCACTGGCGAAATCTGAATTGCAAACTAGACAAACGGAAGCACAGTGGAAATTATTCCTACGGAAATTGGACACTCGTTTGGTTCCTGTACAAAATGATATTAAAGAACGAAAGAGAGATAAATTCTTGAGGGACAAACTGGATTTTGATCATGACAGAATTTTCAAATGGAGAGAGCATGGACAATCGAATAGGAAACCCTTTAGGTCCCAAAGAAGGAGACAGTATGGAAAAAAATGAACAGATTATTGGACCACGGACTCAGGGTCTGATTCGAGCCCCACAGAGGACAATGTGAATGGACAAACGTCTAGTAATGTGATGGGAGCATCGGGTGGCTCTACGTCATGTGGCCCTTTAGGCAGCGAACCCACCGAGGGGGCCGTAAGAAGAAAAATCTTCCCTCAAAGTGGAGGCGGGTACAAGAGGAAACACGTCTCTTGGAGACAGTAGAGACGGGTGACCCTCCAAATTCCACACTTCCATCGGTGAGTGATACCAATGTTATAAATCTGTCTAGCTTTGGGATGAATCCAGCAACTATATCTTTGCTATCTAAAGGTTTAAATTTTGTCTGACGAATCCGTTTGATCTATGTGAATTTGAAATTGATCTAAACAAATCGCTTAGGAAACTAAATTTGTTCAAAATATTCAAAAATCGTAATGAGAAGGAGGAGATTGAATGTGGAGGTGAAGTTAGTACTGAGATAAGTAGTCTAGGTTTTTGTTTAGGTGAAAATATATCCCCAGGAGATCGGGAGGTAATAAGAGAGTTATTAGATCTATTGGATGTGGATATCGGTAATGCAGGCAGTACCTCAGACACTCAGGAACGATTTTATGGAGGATTGAAAAGGTCCTTTTTTCCTCCCCTGACACCGGGCTCAGCTTTGTTTAACTTAAGTAGGGCGGTGATGAAGGATGTCAGAGCCCTACTATATCCAAAAAATGCTCTAAATTTGACAACAGGCTGAGTTGAGAGCGTTGAAAGAATTAAAGAATAATGCAGAAGTGATAGTGAAGCCCGCGGACAAGGGAGGGAATGTTGTCCTCATGGATCGAGAATATTATGTGTCAGAAGCAAATAGACAACTTAATGACAGTATAACCTATGAGAAATTAAAGGGCGATCCTAGCCAGGTTTATTTGAGTAAATTGCGCACTTTATTACAGAAAGGGAAGGCTATTGGTTTTCTATCTAGACGATTAGCTGAAAGATTGCTACCTCTTACACCATCTAAACCATACTGGTATTTTTTGCCCAAAATACACAAATCTAAGACCCATCCTCCTGGCCGCCCCATAGTAGCGGGAAGGGGTTCTTTTACCTTTTGAGACCAATCTTGTCGACAGTACCGTCTTTTTTATTGGATACCAAAACATTATTACAGAATTTGTCCGGCTTCACAGTGTCCCCAGATTTTAGACTGGCAACGATAGATTTTGTCAGCCTTTACACTAAAATTAGACACATAGATGGATTGGAAGCCATCAGGTCATTCTTAGGTAGGACAAATAGGAAGCCAGAACAAGTGGAGTTTATTTGTGAAGCTTTGGGGTTTGTTCTTAGCCATAATGCTTTTGAATATGAAGATGTTTGGTGTGCACAAAAGACAGGGATGGCCATGGGCACTCCTGTAGCACCAACTTTCGCTAATCTGTTTTTGGCTTTTTGGGAGGAGAAATACATCTATAACTGTCAGAATCCCTTCATTAAATATATAGCGCACTGTTCGAGGTTTATAGATGACATCCTGATAGTGTGGTCAGGATCAGAAGTTCAATTCAATGAATTTGTGAAGTACATTAATGTAAATGAAATTAACATGGAGTTTACCTCTACCTTTGGGGATAAATCTGTCATTTTCTTGGATGTAGAGATGTTTCCACCCAGATCATGTGAAACGTTCATTACCGTATGGACAATTTCTTAGGCTCAGGCGGAATAATAGTGAGTATAATGATTTTTTGGAACAAGCCCTTGAATTGACTGATAGACTAAGAGAGAGAGTGTACGATCAGGCATTAATCTCCAATGCATTTTCCAAGGCGATTGCTCAGGATCGACAAAAAATAGTGTTCAAGAGGAAACAGAATTGTAAGAATGAAAGAACAATTTTCTCGTTTGAATATAGTAATATGTCGGATACCATTCGGAGTGCGATAAGAAGGAACTAGCAGATTTTAAATAGTGATGTAGATTTACATGATAAAATTAGTCAAGCTCCGATTGTGACGTTTCGTAGGTGTCGTAATTTGAAAGATGAGCTGGTGCATGGTAGATTACGAGGTAGGAAAAATAAAACTTGGCTTACTGAATTAGCTCCAAAAGGTAATCATAGATGTGGCTCCTGCTCATTCTGTGATAAAATGGTAGTTGGTAAAGTGATAAAGATAGGTGGAATAACACATGAAGTTGAGGAGTTAATAACATGCCGCACCAATTTCGTGGTTTATGTTATGTGGTGTACTTGCGGTTATTTTTACATAGGCAAGGCAATTCGTCCGCTTTTTAAAAGAATTAGGGAACATCTGTACTCAATAAGAACTAAGAAAGGTGCCCCAAGATTTCTGTCTCATCTAAATGAAGTTCATAATGATGATACCTCTGTAATTTCGTTTGCCGCCATACAGAGGATTTTGACATGGGGGGTGGAGTTGATCGACACACCAGGCTTCTACGGTGTGAAGCGCAATGGATATTGCGCACTGAAGCCTTGGGAGTATTAGGACTGAACAATAGAAACGATTTGTCTCCATTTTTATAACATTGTATGTCATTGTTACAATTAAGTGTTGTGTCTGTAATTATTACGCTGTGTTGATGTTGCCGGATATGACGTGGCAAAGTACGGGTTTAAAGGACGGGGTTTCGTCACTTCCTGTTAAGCCTTGAGAAAGCGCTGGGAGGCGCGAAACGATCGTAGGCGATCCAGGGGCTGTCCGTCCTGGCATATGTTTTAATGCCGCTTGTCTGAATAAAGGATCTTTTTTACTGGATCGGGTGAGTGCCGCCTTCAACCTTCTTTGCAAATATTTAGAATCCGGATGTTGTTGACAGCCAGTTCTACACTCCTGCAGCTGCTGCACGATTTCCGTGCAGCTACTGACTTTGCATAGACATTCAAGAACGTCCTTGTAGAATCACTTGTAGATCACAAGTCATCTGGTGGTTCGCAATTGGTTAACTACATTTGCATAATATATAAAATAGACTCATATTTTTAGAAACTTTTTTGTCTGCAACAAGTATACTCCAATGTAAGTATGCAACCGCTAAAAATATACATTTACAATTTGGAACAACATGTATTTTTACGGTAATACAAAATACTTTAAATACATGTCGGTTCCCCAGACAAAATACTCTTTTAATTTCTTAAACACAATACCTATAAATACTATAGTTGCTCTAAATATTTTTTTTTTCACGTTCACCATCTATTGATTGATGTATGCTCCAGAAATATTTTTTGTAATTTGGATCTTTATCACCCATAGCAGCATACAAGAAAAGCATGGTGATAGAAAAGATTCAGTAGTTTTCTAAAAATAAATATCATACTTGTCACTGTTTGTGAATAGAAAAGACTAGCATATTATTTTATAGGGTAGGCAATAAGAGAAAAAAATACAGAATGAAAATTTGCTGTCCAAAACGACTTTGGTAGTTAACTCATTCTCAGTGTTTTAGGGTTGACCGAATTCTCACCCACAACGTCAATCTATTTATAAGTATATAGTTGTAATGTCTTGAATAGTCTTTGAATTGGGAGGTGAATTTGCCAGCTGTAACAATTGACTCCATATTTCTTAGCACAATTACAGAAGACCCTACAGTAAGCCAAATACACAAGCTGCAATGTTTTTACGGTTGCGCAATCATATACTTATCCTTTTTTTTTAATAAGTAGGTTACACATGGTTTGCTGATTAATTTAATTATATGTCTTCCTGGGGGTCAGATATAATTTTTTTTCAGTTTCAGAACTTCATATGTTCTGCTGCCCTCATCACAGCTATAGAAACCCTGAAGCATTTCAGAAGAATGTCGTACTGGGGTGTATGTAGCCCACCAGAGGACTTGATTCTTGTGGCCCCCCATACACCTACTGTATATGACTGCCGATATCTCTTGAGGCCCACCAGTGGAGTTAGCTCTCGGGGCTCACCATACACCTACTTCATATGCCTGCCCATAATTTCTGGAGCCCACCAGTGGAGTTACTTCATGGGACCCACTAGTGGCATTTATTCTTGGGACACACCAGTGGAGTTTATTCTTGAGGCCCACCGTACACCTATTATATTTGGGGTCTACCAATGAAGTTTATCCTTGGGGTCCACTGTGCAACTATTGTACATGACTGCCCATAATGCTTTGGACCCACCAATAAAGTTTATTCTTGGGGTCCATCGTATATCTACTGTACTGGCCTGACGATATCTCTTGGGTCACACCATTTGAGATTATTATTTGAACCCACAAGTGAAGTTTATTCTTGGGTCTGACTAATGGAGTTTATTCTTGGAACCCACCAGTGGAGTTTATTCTTAGGATACACCGGTGGAGTTTATTCTTGCAGCCCACCATATACCTACTGTACATGACTGCCCATAACTCTTGGGACCTACCAGTGAAGTTTATTCTTGGAGCCTACTGTACACCTACTTTACATGATTGTCCATAACACTTGGAGCCGACCAGTGGAGTTTATTCTTGGAACCCACCAATGAAGTTTATTATTGGGACCCACTAATGGAGTTTATTCTTCGAACCCATCAGTGAAGTTTATTATTGGGACCAACTAATGGAGTTTATTCTTGGAACCCACCAATGGAGTTTATTCTTAGCATCCACCACTAGAGATTATTCTTGAGGCCACTGTACACCTAATGTACATGACTGTCCATAACTCTTGGGACCCACCAGTGAAGTTTATTCATGGAGCTTACCATACACCTACTGTACATGACTGCCCATAACTCTTTGGGCCCACCAGTGGAGTTTATTCTTGGGAATCGCTGTACATCCTACGGCTACTGTACATGACTGCCTTCCACTCTGCCTCTTGATTTCTCCCATTCTATCTCTGCCTTTTACCTTGAAAAGCAGCCTCTGGCCTGCCATTCCAACCATACCTTGTTCAGGGGCCCATAAAGGGTTTTCTTTGCTCTGCTGTGAGCTAGACTGTGCCTCTTTCAGAGTAAATTGTAATGAGGGAGTTACCTGTGATATGGATCATAAGAGACTGATCCCCTTTAAATTATTTTTGGAAACCTTCAAGGCTGCTGTTTTATATATGTGGGCCGTTTATAATCAAATGGTTTGTTTCCTTTGTACTTCTTAACTCATTTCCCTCCTCCATTTTTTTGCACCTGGTTCAGAGGGAATTTTTTTAAATACATGGGTCTATTTAAACAGTCAAGGAATTGACAAGAGAGTGTGGTCCCCTCTTCTACACAAATATAGCACTACCTGCAGTACCCAAATGTTGGTTCTGCCAACCATTCATGTTTCCTTTAACTAGAGCTGACATGATCTGTTAATTTAAATGTTTTTTGTGTTACCCAACTTCACAATGGAGATAATATTTCTAACACAGCTGGTTACATTTACTTTTTCGCTTATTATGGCCCCTTTTCAGCTGTTTGTGTTGATGACTCTAAGTACTGTATATGGTTAGTCTAATTTAGTTGATGAATATTTGCTTATTTTGTTAAATTTCCTTTTTGTGTAATGCAAAGTGAAAGCATTGTTCAAGCAGTAAAGACGGCAGCTTGGCATCTAATGGTGAGCGCAGATAAATACAAATTGCAATTAAACATCTATTGTTTATTGTGTGTTAGGTACAAATTATTTATCTGTTTCTTATACAGCGTCATAAAAATACAAGTTATTATGAAAGCCACATCCTACTGCTTCCCAACACGACACAAGAAAGGTTACGAGCCTACTTCCAGGACAAATACAAGGACACAGCTAACAAGCATTGGCTTTTATCTACTCGTGCTTTTGATTTTTTTCCTTGCGCGAAGGAAGCATTTGCATTTCAGTAAGAGTTTTCTGTTGCATGTAGTATCTGTCCAAAGATTCCCTGGACATGTCTAACATCATTAAGTGCTTAACTGCTTCAACTCTGACAGCCTAAACATGAAGGATCTGAACATAAGTCCTTTGATGCTTAAGACCTTAAAAAGTTCTTCAAACACTCTATACACTAGTAACTGGTAGTCATTGCTCAGAACAAGGCTAACTCTTGCTTAACAATGCATGAGGTCTTGAGCACTCCTTGATAACAAACTCTTCCTGTTGGGTTATTAACAGGGAGGTGAAGTAGTAAAGAGAGGCTGCTAAGCATCTACTTTATTTACCCCTTCCACGCCTCAATCATTGGTGTCATTCATAAGCTTCCAGTGACTGTAACTCCATTTCTATCAGGGCAAAGAAATAGTAAAAGTTAGATGGCATTCTTAATTGTGTATAATTTTAGCAAAAATTCAGCACAATGAAAACTATCTCATAAGTCATTGGTAATTTGTTTAGATGTGGGTTGAATAGTCCCACTAGTACTCTCGTGCCACCCTAATGACCATCCTGACATCCCACTTTTACACTTCATTATAGGCTTGCAGCCCTCCAGAGTATCTGGCACAGGCGGGGTGAGAACATCATCACACGTCCTGCGTGGCCGGGAAGAGAACAGAGAACAGTGGAAGCTTCAAAGATCAGGGGACATGTGAGTACTGTTGTTTTTTGTTTTTGTTTTTTTAATATGCCCTATTAACTACCTAATTATACAGGGGGCCCTATTACCTGTCTATCTATACTGGGGGCTCTATTATCTACCTATATATACTAGGGGCCCTATTACCTGCCTATCTATACTGGGGGCCCTATTACCTACCTATCTAGACTGGGGGCCCTATTACCCATCTATATGTACTGGGAGCCCTATTGCCTATCTATCTATACCAGGGGCCCTATTATCTGTCTATCTATACCGAGAGCCCTATTACCTACCTATATATACTGGGGGTCCTATTACCTGCCTATCTATACTGGGGGCCCTATTACCTGCCTATACATGTACTTGGGGCTCTATTATCTGCCTATCTATACTGGGGGTCCTATTACCTACCTATCTATACTGGGGGCCCTATTACTTACCTATATATACTGGGGGCCCTATTACCTACCTATCTATACTGGGGGCCCTATTACCTATCTATATATACTGGGGCCCCTATTACCTATCTACAGACTGGGGGCCCTATTAACTATATACCTACCTACTAGAGGATATATAACCTATATACCTACCAACTGAGGAGACCTATATACCTACCTACTGGGAGGGGAGTCTATAAACCTACCTAATGGGGGCCTATAAAGGAACTATGGGTGACTCCCATCCCCCACAGCTGGCACCTTGCTTTTCTATCATATAAAAGCCAGTTGATGTGGGGATGGGGTGTCACCATGCTTTTCTGTATAAACCTCCATTAGGAATGGAGTTATATAAACCCCCCAGTAAGTAGGTAGGTATATAGGTGCTGGAAAAGTGAAGATTCTAAAATGTTTGTGTGGCAAATTCTGCAGAAACAAGTCATGGCCGGGAGAAGTTATCATGGCGGTCAGGGCCGGATGGAGAAGAGAAAGTGAACGACTTCGATCAGAAAAGATGTCTTCTGTAAGTTACTAAATGTAACTGCAGTGTAATCACTTATATTTCTGCAAATCGTCTACATACAAGAAGTTTCTACCACTATATGGTCCCTGTATGGCTTTAATTTACGTCTTCAGAGCCTGTGTACAACTGATAGTCACTTGTGGTGGTCGCATTTTGTCATGGTCTGGCAGTATTATTTGATCCTTAAAGCATACCTATAACCTTCAGGGAAACCTCATGAAGCAACAGGAGACTAAAATACAAACACTTCCTTAAATATGCTTAAAATCATAATCATATATCAGCATTTCACCTGTAATTCAATGTAAAAAAAAGCGCTGACCCTTTAAGACAGCTCTGAAGTCGGGCCAAGTTGGTACCTGACAGCTTGTTGTATCACTGTGTTGACAGTTGTGCTGCTTGTGAGCTGGAAGAGTTCATTGTGCAAGGGGGAGCCAGGAAGTCTACATCATGAGCACACTGATTTTCTCTGGGCTGCTTTGTCTGTGCTGGATATAACACTAGCAGCAGTGTAATGTAGATGTCTGTAAAACCTGTCACACTATGTCCTCTGTTTACTGTGCTGCTGCAGTGTATGTAGTGAGAGAATCAGACTACCCTGTACAAGCATCTATGCCCTGAGCTCCCCTTGCATAGTTGGTATCTCTCAAGTGACTCCCCCCCACAGCTGGCCCCTTTGTTTTTCATTAAAAGCCTTAAGGGGGGAGGGGTTTCCCCTTTTTTCGTAAAAAAAAGGGTAGGGTTTTTTAAACCCCCCTTTTGAGGTAGAAAGGGTTTAAAAGGGGATCAAAATTTTGGGGTTTTAAACGCAAAAAATTTCAGGGGCGGAGGTTTCAGGGGTCACCGGAGGGAAAAAAAAGTGAAGACCTTTCAAAAAAGGGAGGGCTTTCTGGGTGTGTTTTTAATGAATGCGGTTTTTTTAAATTTCACTTTTTATTTAAATTTCGGGGAAAAAATTTTTTTTTTCCCCTCTAAAGACGTTCCTAACATTTTAAATAAAAGGGGTTTCCCCCTTTTTTCTTTTTTGTTTTCCCGGTTTCAAAAAAAAGCCGGTTTAAAAACTGTTTTTAAAGTCACTTTTGTTTTGCTTTGGTTTTTTCCCTTTTTTGTTCCCAAATGGGTCCCCTGGGGCATAATTTTTAAAAACCCCTTTTTTTATTTTTTAAAAAAATAAAAAAAAAAAATTTTTTTAAATTTTTAAAAAACCCCTTTTTTTTTTTTTAAAACCCCAAAAAAAAAAAATAAAAAAAAATTTTTTTTAAAAAAAAAAAAAACCAAAAAAAAAAAAAACAAAAAAACCCAAAAAAAACCTTAAATTTTCCAAAAACTTCCTTAAAAAAAAAATTTAAAACCCCCCAAAAAAACCCCAAATTTTAAAATTTCCCAAAAAAAAAAAACCCAAACCCCCCCCCCAAAAAAAACCAAAAAAAAAAAAAAATTTAAAAAACCAAAAACACCCCCAAAAAAAAACCCCCACCCCCCCAAAAAAAAAACCCCCCCACACTAAAAAAAACCCACAAACCCCCCCCCCCCCCTTTCCCAAAAAACACAAAAAAAAAACCCCCCAAAACCCCCCCCCAAAAAAAAAACCCCCAAAAAAACCCCCCCCCCCCCCCCCCCCCCCTTCCCCCTTTTATGTGTGGGAATGATCCCGAAATCTTGCCGGGGAGTCCCTTCCCATTTTTTAAACCCTTTTAAAAGAAAGTCCCTACTCTTTAAGAAATTCCCCAAAAAGGCTGGTGAGGTAATTTTCTTGGGAAAAAATTTTTTAAATTTCTTCACAAAAATTTTGGGTTTTGGTGGGGATTTTCTTTTTTAAAATTTAAAAAAGGGGTTTTGGGGTTTTATGGTATTTCCCTTTTGGAATTTTCTCCACTTTGGGTTTTTTTTTTGGGGAGTTTTTAAAGGTTTAAGGCATTTGGTGGGAAACGTAGCCTTTTTTTCGGGGCAAAATTAACACAAAGAGCCCCCCGGGTTTTTTCCCCAAGCCCCCAGGGGCTCGTCTTATGTTAAAATCTTAACGTCCCCGGGGGCCCCTGGCATTTTTTTCCCCTTTTCCCCTTTCAACGTTTCCTGGTTTTGGATTACTTTTCCAGTTCCTTTGTTAAAACCCCGTGTTTTTAATTTTGTCCAAATTGTTCCCCCGTTTACCCCTGGGCCCAGCTTTTTTTAAAATCTAAAGAAAAATACCAGTTTTCCTGTTGGTGGTTTTGGGCGAAAAGGTTTTGGCCGTGGGTTTTTCTGACGGGTACGGAGCCCTCACCATGGGGGGCCCCCGGGGGGGCCCCCCGGGGGCGGAAACCCCCCCTCCCGCACGGGGGTTCGGGGGGGGGCCCGTGTGCCCCCCCTCCAGGCCCTTCCCCCCAGTCGGTTTGGCCCCGCCCCGGGCTTAGTCCCCCTACCCCCGGGGCCCGCTCTTGGAATAAGGGGAGTCAGGGAAGGTTTCCCCGGGGCCTTTTATTTAAAGGGGCCCGCCTTTGGGTTCCCGGGGCCTTTGTTTTATTAGGTGGGTTTCCCAAGGCTTCGTTTCCTTGTTTTAGATTTCCACGTTCCGTCTCGCCTTCCGTGCCCCGACCCCCGGCTTGTTTCCCGTCTACGAACCGGCCCTGCCTCCCCTCCTGCCCACGCACGACCCCCCCGCCTGTCTTGGCCCCGCCGCCCGCAGGCGCCCGCCGTGGTATGACCTGGGGGAACCCCCCGAGCACAAGCCCCCGTTTGGCGGGCTCGGGAAACCCCCCTTTTGCCCCCCCTGGTGTGGGCTTCCCATCCCTGGGGGGCCCCGGGGATCCCCCAGGTCTTTGTCAACCTCCAACAAGTTAACCCCTTTTCCCAAACACCCCCCTCCTAGAGTCTATGGGAAAATGGTGGCATGGGCAGTAGTCAAGAGCATGGGAGACTGTATAAACTCTGTTAAAACTTAACTTTTACTAGTATACCCTAAAAATAGTGATTAAAAACCCCTAAAATTTCCCCACTATCCCTTATAGTGCAAATCCCTATATTTTCTGTCAGGGGGAATCACACCGAAAAAGGGCGGCTCCGCTTAGAGCGGACAAAATAAATTTTGGTGTTGTAGCTCTGAACATGTATCCCCGCATTCCCACGCGTTCCCCTTTTAAATTTAAGGGGGGGCTCAGGGGATCCAAAAAAACTTGCCGTGAATCAAATATTATAACGCATATACGACGTTTTGACCTTATTAATTGATTGAACAAAATTTCTTAGTAAAGCTGCCAGGGTTTGGGTTTCTGATGCCCTCGCGCGTTTGATATGCTGGCACCCGGGTTAAAGGGAAACCGTCCCCTTACACCTGGGTTTTCCAGCATATCAAAGCGCTGCGAGGGTCATCAGCAACATAATGGCGCCCTTTTGCTAAAAAAAATTGTTTTCAGTATAATTTAAAGGGCGCAACGTGCTGTATATAGGTTTTAATATTTGATTCTACAGCAAGTGTTTTTTTGGATCCCCCATGAACCTAAATTTTAAAGGGGGAAAACGCGTCGGGGAAACTGGGGTACATTTTAGACGTCTAACCCAATATTTGTTGTCATCTAAGCGGAGCCGTCCTTTTTCGGGGCGATTTCCCACGACAGATAATAGTGGGTATTGCACTATAATGGTTTGGTTGGTAATGTTTAGGGGTTTAAGTCACATTTTTTTGGGTATATAGTAAAAGTTCGTTTTTAACAGGGATTATAAATTTTTCAGTGATTATTTGGTTAAATTCTCTGTTGGTATTGAATTTTGTAGTTTAATAGAGACTGTATAAACTCAGAAACTTTGCTAGAGGTCCTAAGATTTGGAAGAAAGTTGAAGATCAAGTCGCATGGAGGAAGATGTAAGTCTGAACCCGGAAAATTCCCCAATGTTCAAAAATGCGACTTGGCTTTAATAAAATGGTAATGGGTTATAATAAACTGTCCTTCAGACTACTTTTCCCTCTTCAACCTATTGTTCTTATAAATAAGTTGGTGGGGAATCGCCCAAAATTTGGGGAAATTTGGTTGTGGACAAACCCCTTTTATTTCTCTGAAATTGCGTAGAAACCGACCTTACTATAATAACATCTTCTCCAAAATCAGTGTCAGCAGTTCAGCATTATTTGGGGGTTCATGGTAAGAAAAAAAATTCTTAAAAACCCAAAAACTGTTGCACACATAAAGTAATATTGGACATACAGTTGAAAAACTTTATTTGCTGACTTGTCCTGTATCTTTGCCTAGTCTTAGCAAAATTTTTTGCTTTCTTTTCCAGAGTGAGCAATAATCCAGAGATTTATATTGGACTGTTTGACCCACAGTCTTTAGCTTGGCCACATCTTCATTTTGAATCATGCAAACTTTTCTTGCCATTGTTTTACAATTGAACCTCCATTGATTTTATCACTGTCTCTGGGGCAAATGGTCATTGACCCAGCATATAGCCCGAACCAACAATCTACCTGTAGTATCCTCAGAGGCTGTTCAATAAAAGCCTTCTAATGGGACTTGTATGCACTATGGTAGCAATATGCTGCATTATTCTTATTCCTGTAACTAGTTGCTTTTCCATTTACTTTTGGAACATACAAGTGTCCTTCAAATTATGCAATGTGAAAGGAAAAAAACACAATATTCTGCAGCTATTAGTAAGTGTTTTAGTGACATACAGTATTGGTATTGCAAAACAAGCTCTGGCTAATAGGATTTCATTGTCCATACTGTAGATAGCATGCTTATGCTTACAGATCAGAGGCATGAAAGCAATTTATACTCCATTATTAATTGGAGATGCCAGAGCATTGGCTTTCACACATCAAAAGCTATTACACCTGTGATCAAAGCTAATTGCACAAAAATCAATACTGCACTAACACAAGTAATCTGCTGAATGAACCTTACATGTCATGTAGAAGGTGAGACTCAAAGGGGCTCAAGCTTTTGCATCAATTAGATCTAAGCCATCCATTTTGTATTTCATATATTCACCAATAACATGAAAAGAGATGAATAATTTTATGCATCGATTTCAAACAAAAATGAGTGGTTTATTGTTTTTCTCTAATTGATTTTCTTTATAAACATTTGTTTTTTCTTTAGCAACATTAAACAATAAATGAATGCTACAGATTATTCATAACAAAATGGCTACATTAAGGAGATTTCCAGGGTTTCAAGTTTTTTCTCTATACAAATCATTTGTGATTGTTGTTCTCCAGAGGACTAGTGAAAACATTATCTCCAAAAGCTACAGAGAAGACTCACTTTTTTTACAGAAGTGATTTGGAGTAAGCCTCGGAGGGCAGCTGCCAGACTGGCCAAGGCCAGTTTTCAAAAAGATTGAGGCAATAACATTAAAGTTTGATAATGATATCATTTAGATTACAAAATCTTCAGTTTTACTCCAATTAGTTGATTCAAAAATGAATAAACCCCCACATCAAAAACTACTAACTCTAGTAGTCTGGATAACCTCCCTGATTTTTAAGGACAGCACTCAGTCTTCTAGGCATGGAATGAACAAATTGGCAACATATTGCAACATCTATCTTTTTGCATTCATCAAGAACAACCTCTTTAAGAGCCTGGCTGCTTTAGAGAGCAATGCTCAACTAGTCTCTTCTGAATTCCCCATAAGTGTCCAATTGGGTTTAGATCAGAAGAAGTACTTGGCCACTGAATCACTTCTACTCTGTTCTTTTTAAGAAATGTAGCAGTTACCTTAGATATGTATTTTGGATCATTGTCATGTTGGAAATGTGCATGACCAACCAAGGGCATAGAGTGATGGTAGCATCTTCTCTTTCAATATAGAGAAGTACATCTGTGAAATCATGGTATTATCAATGAAATTTAGTCTAACCTTTAGTTTTGCCCCTAAGACTTTCATTGGGGTGTACAGTTCTCAGCATAAATAAGTACGTCCCAACAGATTTGTTAGAAAACCTTTATTTTCCTTTAAGAATCAACATTTTATGTGGGATACCATACTACAAAATACTCCCACAAATGTAGGCAGTTGCTTGCAAACAATATTTATTCACCTGCACACCAAAAATGGAATTTATATATATGATCTTATAGCAGTTTATGTAGATATAGGGCGACATGTATGAACGGGCTTTTCGCCCGTTTTCTGCCGTATCCTGCACCTCCCGGCCCGATTCCCCCTGTCGGACACAGGGATGCAGTGTTAGGCGCAGCGTTCGCCACTTTCAGCTGCGCCCCACATGAAGGGGCGGGCAATGGGCGCGGTGTGGGCGCGGTATAGGCGTTCTGGGGCGGGACGCGCCGCGCTCGAAAACTCTGAGGCATGTATGATGGCGGCTCGCCAAAGCGCGGCGCAATGCAGCTCTCGGCAGCTCCGACAAGCAGACCTAGTTTATTTTGGTCTAAATGCTCCGGCGGAGGCGAAGTGAAGCAAGATCGGAACATGCGAGGACGCAGATAGAAGATCGCGACAGAAATCTCGGTGCTCCGCTCCGTGCAGCAGGAGTATGATTCCGAAAAAATCGCCTTTATAAAGGTGGAAAACATTCTCAGAAAAGAGCTCAACCTCAAAAATAAAAATAATTTAAAAAAATCACTTTCCAAAAATCTAGAACGGTGCAATATCAAGAATTTGGATATTGGAAATTGCCGGGAAATACAGTAATTCAAATTTTCATTGGTCGGCAGAAACCGGCCATTCAGAATAGGAGCGACAGTGAACCATTAAAACCTATGGAGAACGATTGACCAATCAGAATCAAAGGCGGGACAGTTCAAAATACAGTAAAAAATGCAGAAAAGAGCTGATTGTTTGAGCTAGCAGGGGCTTGGCTATCTCGGCCAATCAGAATAGGAGCGACAGGGACCCATTATAGCCTATGGAGAATTTAGAACCAATCAAAATCCAAGGCGGGACAGTTCAAAATACAGTAAAAATGCAGAAAAGAGCTGATTGGTTGAGCTAGCGGTGGCTTGCCTATCCCAGCCAATCAGAGCACGAGCAACTTCTCCCATTGTAGTCTATGGAGAGATGGGCGCAATGCAATCTCGGCGCTCAGCGCCGTGCGGCATGGAGAAATGAATAAAAAAAATCATTTTTGTTAAGTGTAAAAATATTATCAGATAAAGCGCTGAAACCTTCTTTAAAAATAAAGCACTTAAATCCCTAACAACGCGTTTGTCGCCGAGACCGCCGCTACATAGGGAATTGCAATAAAGAGAATTGCCGGGAAATACAGTAATTTAAAATGTTTAAGAGCTTCTCATTGGTCAGCAGAAGCCAGCCAATCAGAATAGGAGAGACAAAGACCCATTAAAACCTATGGAGAAATATAGACCAATCAAAATCAAAGGCGGGACAGTTCAAAATACAGTAAAAAGGCAGAAAAGAGCCGATTGGCTGAGGTAGCGGGGGCTTGGCTATCCAAGCCAATCAGAGTGCGAGCTACTTCTCCCATTGTAGTCTATGGAGAGATCGGCGCACTAAAATCTCGGCGCTCAGCGCCGTGCGGCATGAAGTATTGATAAAAAAAATCATTTTTATTAAGTGTAAAACATTCTCAGATAAAGCGCTGAAACCTTCTCTAAAAATAAATCAGTTAAATCCCGAACAACGCGTTTGTCGCCGAGATCGGCGCTACATAGGGAATTGCAATAGAGAGACTTGCCGGGAAATACAGTAATTCAAATTGTTTAAGCTCTTCTGATTGGTCGGCATAAACCAGCCAATCAGAATAGGAGCGACAGTGGCCCATTATATCCCATGGAGGAGAATTGACCAATCAGAATAGGAACGACAGGAACCCATTATAACGTATGGAGAAAAATTGACCAATCATATTCAAAGGCGGGACAGTTCAAAATGCAGTAAAAAGCCAGAAACGAGCTGATTGGTTGAACCGGCGGGGGCTCGTCCAGCTTAGCCAATCAGAGCGCGAGCTACTTTCTCATAGAGTTCTAGGGGGAAAAGAAATTCCGAGCGAGCTCTGTGATTGGCCTAAGTTAAAAGAGGCGCGGTTATTTGGACCAATGGGAGAGCGAGCGACGCTCCTATGGGTTTTCTAATGCAATCTGAAATAAAACTGTACATGGCCGAAATCAAATGATAAGACTACAGAAGTTGTCCCGATGTGTATATAAAACGAATGATAATATGGGGGTAACAAAAAAAATATTAATTCAATAAAATCATGTTATTTCTTTATTTTCATTTTCCAAGGATCAATAGTATGGGTGCAACGAAAATAAAGAAATAAACATGATTTTATTGATGTAATATTTTTTTTTCTTTGCCCCCATAGTATTATTCATTTTATATACACATCGGGACAACGTTGGTAGGGTTATCATTTGATTTCGGCCATGTACAGTTTTATTTCAGATTGCATTAGAAAACCCATAGGAGCATCGCTCGCTCTCCCATTGGTCCAAATAACCGCGCCTCTTTTAACTTAGCCAATCACAGAGCTCGCTCGGAATTTCTTTTCCCCATAGAACTCTATGAGAAAGTAGCTCGCGCTCTGATTGGCTAAGCTGGACGAGCCCCCGCTGCTTCAACCAATCAGCTCGTTTCTGCCTTTTTACTGCATTTTGAACTGTCCTGCCTTTGAATATCATTGGTCAATTTTTCTCCAAAGGTTATAATGGGTCCCTGTCGCTCCTATTCTGATTGGTCAATTCTCCTCCATAGGATATAATGGGCCACTGTCGCTCCTATTCTGATTGGCTGGTTTATGCCGACCAATCAGAAGAGCTTAAACAATTTGAATTACTGTATTTCCCGGCAATTTTCTCTATTGCAATTCCCTATGTAGCGCCGGTCTCGGCGACAAACACGTTGTTCGGGATTTAACTGATTTATTTTTAGAGAAGGTTTCAGTGCTTTATCTGATAATGTTTTACACTTAATAAAAATGATTTTTTTTATTAATACTTCATGCCGCACGGCGCCGAGATTGCATTGCGCCGATCTCTCCATAGACTACAATGGGAGAAGTAGCTCGCGCTCTGATTGGCTTGGATAGCCAAGCCCCCGCTAGCTCAGCCAATCAGCTCTTTTCTGTCTTTTTACTGTATTTTGAACTGTCCTGCTTTTGATTTTGATTGGTCTATATTTCTCCATAGGTTATAATGGGACACTGTCGCTCCTATTCTGATTGGTCAAAACTTCTCCATAGGTTTTAATGGGTCTTTGTCGCTCCTATTCTGATTGGCTGGCTTCTGCCGACCAATGAGAAGCGATTAAACAATTTAAATTACTGTATTTCCCGGCGATTATCTCTATTGCAATTCCCTATGTAGCGCCGGTCTCGGCGACAAACGCATTGTTAGGGATTTAAGTGCTTTATTTGATAATGTTTTACACTTAATAAAAATGAGTTTTTTATTCATACGCCATGCCGCACGGCGCTGAGAGCCGAGAGTGCATGGCGCCGAACTCTCCATAGACTACAATGGGAGAAGTAGCTCACGCTCTGATTGGCTGGGATAGCCAAGCCCCCGCTAGCTCAACCAATCAGCTCTATTCTGCATTTTTACTGTATTTTGAACTGTCCCGCCTTTGAATTTGATTGGTCAATAGTTCTCCATAGGTTTTAATGGGTCTCTGTTGCTCCTTTTCTGATTGGCCGTGATAGCCAAGCCCCCGCTAGCTCAGCCAATCAGCTCTTTTCTGCATTTTTACTGTATTTTGAACTGTCCCGTCTTTGATTCTGATTGGTCAATAGTTCTCCATAGGTTTTAATGGTTCACTGTCGCTCCTATTCTGATTGGCCGGTTTATGCCGACCAATGAGAATAGGTTTCAGAATTTGAACTACTGTATTTCCCGGCAATTTCCAAGATCCTAATTCTTGAATTAGGATATTGGAAAGTGATTTTATTTTATGTATTTTTTAGGTTTCAGCTCTTTTTCTGAGAATGTTGAACGCCTATATAAAGGCGATTTTTGATTCATACTCCGCACCGACATGTGGAATGATTTCTCGCTGTTTTCCAGCCTGTCTCGCATCGGAACAGATTTTCGGTGCAGTCCCGCACGGCGCCTAAGTCCCGCACTGCGCCCATGTCCCCGCACTGTGCCCCACACACTGGCGAGGCGCAGGGAACTTTTCCCCGCATGTATGAGCGCACCTCCTCGGACGGCGAATCTTCGGCGCAGCCCCGCACTGCGCCTAAGTCCCACACTGTGCCCCCCAAACTAGCGAGGCGCGGGGGACTTTTGCCCGCATCTATGAGTGCACTACCTCGGGCGGCGAATCATAGGCGCAGCCCCGCACTGCGCCTCGGAACCGCACTGCGCCTAACACACTGGCGAGGTGCGGCAGACTTTACATAGGATGCATGAGCGCGCCCCAGTGCCGACATAAATCAGGCGCAAATTTTGCCGAAAAAACGGCGGAAAGGTGCGCCCCGACCCGGAGGGATTCATACATGTCGCCCATAGTGTCTAAATACAGTATAACTCTGACAATTAAACTAATCAGTGTAATCAGTATACCACACTAATCCACAATCCGACATTATAGAGCCATGGTAAAATAAAATTATAGTGCCCATAAAAATAGCTATGAATTATAAAATTGCCTAGTTCTTCAAAGCAGTTAACCAGAACTGAAGAGGCAAAGCCTCACAATAATTCCATAGTGACAGGGCTATTTATGGCAAGCAAGTAACCTAGGAAATGCAGCACCTGTTTGTACATTTTTGCAAAATAATCCATTTAAGCATATGCCTTTGCAATGTTTACCGATATTGTCATAGCACACCCACGTGGAACAACTATCCTAAATTGCTGTCAATTACCGACTCTCTCGAATCTCATCCTGTGATTAAACAACGCTGAATCAAATAATGCAATGCTGACATCCTGACATCTTCCAACAATCTATCCCAAAACAAAAATTAAAAGGATCAGCATTTTAGGAGAGAGGGAAGGGTGGTTGTCATGCACAGATTCATTTTACCAACATACCGTAGTCATTTTTTTTTCCGATTGAACTAAGCCTTTAAGTCTTACACACATACCTCCCTTTTCCCAGTTATAGGGTTAATAATCCGTTCACACATGTTTAATACAGATATTGCATTACTGTTGTTATAGTGTCCACATTACTGCTTAGAGTAAGCTCTGCCACTTACCTATCACATAATCATCATTTCAGATAAATTGTAGAAGATTGAAGAGCGGTGATAGTGTTTGAATCATTCTTTCTACAACACTGTTCCCACATTACAGTTCTAATTACATCTCACACCCTTCAAGGCTACCAAATAACACTGTACTCTCAATCTGGCACTTTACCATCTGTCTATTCAATTTTACCCTTCAATTTACAGATGCCATGGAGCAGCGAGAACGGAGTGTTACCTTAAGTGGTTACTGAAGCAGAATATACCACAACTATTGCTCATACTTCTTAAGTGGAGCTCTGCAATTTACTTTGGAATCAAGTACTTTGTGGTATATGTTATACAGTCCAGAAGTTTAGAACAATCATATTTTATATCTACAGTTATATATGTAATAATAATTGTTTTAAGACCTAACACAACTCGGTACACTATCTATAGCACTCACATGCCTAATTCATTATTGTAAAATATGATTGTCCTAAACTCTATGACTCTGCAATATATACCACAAAGTACTTGAATTCAACCTATATATACAAGTACAGTCATACCTTTATACTCGCTGAGTACCAGAAATGTTGAGTAGTGAATATATTTTTCCCATAAGGAATTAAGTAAATTGAATTAATCCACCTCAGACCTCCAGAAAAGTCACATTTTCTACAACAATATATGCATTAATTCGGTTATCTATCACTAAATAAACATAAAAATACATACAAGCACAATGCACTGTTACCTAAAGTGGTGCTGTTGTCCCTGCATGGCTGCCACTTACAGAGGACACAATTTTTAGACCATACAGGACTGCCACTTTAAGAGTTGCTACTGTATTGCGGTACAGGTATTCCTTAATGCCTGAATGCCAACTACTAAGGACACAGTATTCCAATGCAGTACAGTACCTGAAACTAGTGAATGTACACTATAGAAATACAAATGTTTCCATGGTTGTAATGCAGATGCGTGTCACACACAAGTCAGGGACTGAAACACTTCTTCTGAGCTGATAAGCATTGGGTAGCATCAGGCACTAAGATGGCCAAGTTCTGAGGCCACTGAGTACCAATTGCGGACAATACACATTCAGGTCCAACTTATCCATTGGGCACAAAAGGCAGTTGTGTGTGGGCCCCACAAGCATTGGGGCCCTAGATGGTGAATGTATGTTGCGGAAATCTGTAATATATGCCATGGATCTCAGGGTTGGCGCTGCTTATTTACCTGTTTGTATGTTCTTAGGATGTACAAACAGTTGAAAACTATGGTGTCCCGACGTAGGTTGTCAGACGATAGTGGTGTTCTTGGCAGTGTTTAGAGGCAGGGCCTCATGTTGTGTTATGTCTGGGCTTCCCTAAAGGCATAGCCTGGTGTGAAGTCATGGGCAGGGCCCACTGCATTGCTATATCTAAAGGCACATAAAGATGTTTAGATGGTCCTGTATTTATCAATAATGTGTATATAATATAATGGGCGACATGTAGAAATTCTGGCACTGATAGACCAGTTCTAAATCGCTTTAAGGTAGTATAGACTGCGCCAGAATGTATGACCCTGTTCTTCAGCAGGTCATACCGTGTTTCCCCGAAAACAAGACACCCCTGAAAGTAAGACATAGCAGAGATTTTGTTGAATTCCCTAATATAAGGCACCCCCTGAAAATAAGACATAGCAGAAATCATTGCTGCAGCTCCCCATACACAGGGCCGTCCCTAAGGGTGGGCAGAGAGAATTGGGGGAAGGTGTAGCGGGTGTTCCCAAGCCCCTCTCACCCCAAGAAACGGCCTTGACATATTGTTGTAGCACCTGAGTGTTGAAGGACCTGTGCAGGGAGGTCATGTGACTGTGATGCCACCACAGGTCCCAAACTTCCCAGGACAGGAGACAGAAAGTACATGTAAGTAATAGAGGGAAGAGGGGGGCGAACAGAGCAATGATACTGACACACACATCTCACAGGATGGCTGATGGTGCATGCTGGGACTTCTAGTTCTACAAGTCCCAGCTTGTCACATTTGCCATTCTTTGAGATAAGTCACTGCAGCTGCCATAAAATGTCCTTTACATACATATATCCTATGGTTTGTGACTCTAAACTTTAAGAAATATATATACACACACACACACACACACACTAGTATAACATGCTATAATTTATTTGTGGAAAAATAAGACATCCCCTGAAAATAAGACATAGTGCATCTTTAGGAGAAAAAACTAAAATAAGACGCTGTCTTATTTTCAGGGGAAACAGGGTACATCCAGACGCAGTCTAGTGCCAATATGACAACTCAGGCTCAGACAGACCACCTTTACCCTGGTCTGGCTGTTGTAACTGTTCTTCGCCAAAGCTTTGACGTTAAAGAATCATAAATGTGTCTACTTCTACTAATGTGGTGCGACGCCCCCAGGACGCCCCAAAACTTTGGCTTGCTAAAAAGTGTCTTTGGCGCGGTACCGAGGCACTTATCGCGCCAAAGTTTGGAGTACATCTGTTCAAACATCTATAGAACTGGTCTACTACAGCTTTTTGAGGCCAGAATTCTGGTGCAGCCCCGTTCATACATGTCGCCCAATATGTGTATATTTTTCATACATAGATACACTTATATAATTATATACATATTATTCACTGATTTTAGTTGGTCGGGACTGTCAAAGCTTCCTATTCATAGAGCATAAAGATATTGTAGAGATGAAACTCTAAACTTGTAGGAGCTCAGAAACATATTACCAAAATTGAAAAAAGGAACTAAAATGAACTTCGGATCAATTAACAGAACAAAGACCTATGTGCTTAGAAATTGCTGCCACATGAAGTTACCATAGAGGCTCTTAAGGACTGCTAAAATCAATGGGCACTTTACAAACCTATATACAGTGATAGCACATTAAAACATGGTCTTGTAAGATTCTTACCTGATCTATGGACTCCTTTGACAAAAGTCATTACTGAACCTACTAGTCCTGATAAGGGCCCTTTTTATATACGTAATAGGATCATTATCAGTGCATAGTAAAATCTCAGGGTGGTCAAACACACTGCAGCAGTGCTTTGCGTCATGTATTTTCCTTCATTTATACAAATAGTTTTTATTTTTTTAGTCGATTGTGATGCATACTCTGTTAAAGTCTATGAATATTTATCTCATTGAATTTCCTTATTCATCTTACACAAGTGAATCATGTTTACGGGTGTTCCAGTTTAAGAATGGTAAACGGCAATAGCAGCAGTGACTTACAGTGATACTTCTCAGAGGGCTAGCAATTAATATCTGCTTTCTCTACTTGTTTTCATAGCTGCCAAACTGCCAATTTCCTACCCGGTTATTGTTTGCGTTCCCCTGTGTCTGAAATGGGATTCTGTTGATTTATTTCTTTTTTATTCCGGACAAATGAGCTTGCTCCCAGACTCCTGGCAAAAGATAGAGTAGCTGTATGCTTCTTTCTGTCTTATTATAAAAAGCTATTTTGATCTTTCAGTGAGAAAGCTTTTTTATTATTATACATTCACTTTTGGAGCTTATGGTACCTTCTTAGAAGCACATAAATAAAACATTGTAGAGGCAAACTGATGAACGTGCAAGGGAGGAGAGTGAGATGAAGCCATTCTCCAAAAGGATGAAAATGAGCAAAACACAAAACAAGATCACAAAACGCAGGATGCATCGACGACATAACAGCATCTTTACTAAATATTTCATAGTAAATGCGTAAATCAGTGCCTTCAATCTAGCAGCTGTGTGCTGAATGCGAGACTATAACCCTGTCTCATGGCATGTGGTATAGCTTATGGGATATTCGGGATATCATAGATTTAATTGGAAAGTATCAATTGCTGCCAAAAGGTAATTAAAGTTTGATAAAGCATTGAAGTTACCGTGCAGGAATGGAGAAATGCTTTCAAACCTTGCTTACTAAGGTGGGTTAATGCAGGTTTTCAATTCTACAGCTAAGGCTAGGTTCACATCTGTGGTGGAAGCTATGTTTGGGGCCTCCATCGTATAGGTGGCGCTGCATCTGTTATACGATGGACAACTATGGTGCATGATGGAGCCCACTGATTACAATGAGGTCCGCTGGGTTTCTTTAATGGTGTTTGTGGATTTAGCAGAATAAATAGTTCTGTTTGCTGCCCTATTGTTTCCATAATTTTTGACGGAGGCTCCAAACAGAACCTCCGACACAGATGTGAACCAAGCCTAACTAAAACTTGACCTCCCAGTATCAACATCAAATCAGCAGCATAAATTATTTTATTTTATTTCCCTCATACACTTAATAAAGTTATAGTGCTCTGAGTGTTGCTTTTCTTTTTTGCATTCACATTTGCTCATAATGTAGAAATTTTGCTTCCACCACTAGAAGGTGCAATCTTTATACGACTATATACAGTCAACAGCTCATTCTTCATTTATACTTGTTTTGGATTAAAAGCAAACTGTACATAGATCCTAAATGTTTCTTCTGTTCATCCTCTATCAGTCTTTTATCATTCCGTATCAGTACCTTATACAGGATCCACAATGATGTCATTACTTAGATCAGATGGGTAAAGAACCAGAAAAACAGATACAAACTCATTTCTATGTGATAACATTTTTTTCTGAAAGTATCTAAGAAAAAAAATCCCACTAAAACAAATGAAAGAAAAAAAATCTTAAGTGATGTCTCTGATAAAATTGAGCAGCTACAAAATGGTCGTAAAAAAGTGCTAGGGTTGCATTATCTGTGAAGATTCTAGAAGAGGGCGGAATTTCAACCATATTTTCAAGTAGAGAATACTAATGACTTATTAAATTTCCTTGGAGTTTTAATTCTGCAATACTGGCACTTTGTGCTGCAATGCGATAGGCTTTAATCTTCTTAAAGAGACCTACACACTAATGGTTTACATTTAAGATAGGCTATCAATGTTTGTTTTCTATGGGGCCTGACTTCCAGCATCTCCATGGATGCAGCACCAATAAGTTGCCCCCTCCCTTGCTTATACAAGTACTCTAGCTCATCCAAGTCCTAAGTCCTATGTTCACACAGGCAAACTACGGCGTGCATTTCTCATGTATTTGCTCTCTAATATGAGCGAGATGTGCACCGAAATTACGGTAATCCACAGTTCTCATAGAGAACTATGGATTACGCCTCCTCTCCCCGCTCGTACAATAAGATCGTATTGTACGCATTTGGAGACAAGTGACATGTCAATTACTTGCGACGAATACATGCCACGAGTAATGCTTGTCCCCCCATGTTGCGGGAGTATGCACTGATCAGCATGATTCCCAAATCACCCGGTTTAATTGCGGCCGTAATGTACACGCCGCTATTACACCGTGTGACCATAGTCTAAGCATAGGCCATTCAGTCATATTTTAGTGAACTGGACTGAGCCACAATACCAGGCCCAGTTGCACATAGGAAGGAGATGCTATATTTGTGTAACTAAAAAATAACCCTTAATTGTGCTGTTCGGCCTGTGCAATGTTAAGGTCCCTGAAAACCCCTTTATTTGTACTAACAGGGTGTAATGAACTTGCCACTTGACTTCTTCCCCATAGTGAATAATTAATGGAGCTTACCTTGTCCAGTTGGAGATCCTAAATCTACCTACAACTGACTCATATGGGATACTTAGAAATCAAATGATTAATTTTCATCCTCTAAACACTATTGAGTGTATATTTTTAATTTTTTTACATTATCTTCACAGACTACAGTAAAATTGTATGTGAGCTCATGGTAATAAATTTCAATATGATGGCATGCTGATTACATTTTCTTAGCGGGGCAGAAAGATGTAAATAAATGTGAACACAGTAAGTTCTTCATTTAAGGAGTGAACGTGATAAATGGATGTCTTCTATTCAGTTTCAGTTACAATATAACTCGGATTCAGCTGACATGAACTCTCTATGTCAGTCTCCAGGTGACTGCACTGTTTGCTCAGTAATACAATTTGAAGAATGTCTGATTCAACCCAAGAAAGGCATCAGATATGCCAAAACTGATATTAAACCCCACAGCATCCAATGTACTATGTGTATAATCTAAGAGCAAAACGTACAGATTCCTACTCCCCATTCAAAGGGATCAAGGAATTGAAAGACAGCTCACTGTCCATAGGCATAGCTGAAACAGCTCCTATTTTTGGCACATTTAAAGAAGACTTGTGACCGTTCCTGACAAGTCGGTTTTAGTAAATATTTGTGTTCTCTAGAAAAAAACAATTTGTTATCCTTCCCCTTGGAATTTTAACCCTAACAAGACCAACTGTAAGCTGGTGTTTTTTTTATTTTAGCCTTCAACATCTGAAGATTTTCAAAGACAACCTCTTGAAAACTGGAATGGTGAAACCCAGCTGACTGATTCAGGAATACATTTCTGGAAGGAATAATAAAGGAAGATGTTTCAGAATTGTTATATCACAGGGAACACAAGTATTTACTAAACCAGGCCTGTCAGAAGATGTCACAAGTCCTCTTTATAGGCTATGGACTTAAAGATAGTGTATATAGATGCATGTAAGTAGTCATGGGGAAGCAACATATGTGGTCATGAGGAGTCACATATATAGTATAGTATTTTTATGTAGTATTTAAGAAGTCTCAACAATTATTTCACAGGGAACACTAGCATTTACTAAAGCAGACATATAAGAAGATGTCACAGGTCCTCTTTAAAGACTATGGACTATAGTGTTTGTACCTACAAGTAACTAATCATGGGGAAGTAACATATGAGGAGTCATTTACAGTATTTCACAAAATTAGTACACCCTCACATTTTTGTAAATATTGTATTATATCTTTTCATTGGACAACACTGAAGATAGGACAGTTTGATACCATATAAAGTAGGCAGTGTAAAGATATATAAAATATTATCTATATATAATAAATATATTATAATATATAATATATATAATATATATATATATATATATATACTTTTTTTAAAATAAAAATTAATATTGGTTTTGGTGTGTCCTTAAAATAACTCAATACAAAGCCATCAATGTCTAAACCACTGGCAATAAAAATGAGTACATCCCTAAGTGAAAATGAACACGTTGTTCCCAAAGTGTCCTTATTTTGTGTGGCCACCATTATTTTCCAGCACTGTCTTTACTCTTTTTGGCATGGAGTTCACTAGAGCTTCACTGGTTGCCACTGGAATCCTCTTTTGCTCCTCCATGACCACATCACAGAGCTGGTGGATGTTGAGACCTTGCACTCCTCCATCTTCCATTTCAGGATGCCCCACAGATGCTCAATAGGTTTTGGTCTGGAGACATGCTTGGCCAGTCCAGCACCTTCAACCTCATTTTTTTTTAGCAAGGCAGTGGTTGGCTTGGAGGTGTGTTTGGGGTTGTTATCATGTTGGAATACTGCCCTGAGGTCCAGTTTCTGAAGGGAAAGGATCATGTTCTGCTTCAGTATGATGGCATTCATGGTTCCCTCAATGAACTATAGCTTCCCTCAGCTGGCAGAACTCATGTAGCTCTAAACAAGAACACTTTCACCACCATGCTTGACTGTAGGCAGACATGCTTGTCTTTGTACTCCTCACTTGGTTACCGCTTGACACCATCTGAACTGATTTAGTTTATCTTGGTCTCTCCAGTAAACTGTTTCTTGTGCATCATCTTTAGAAGAAGTTTTCTTCTGTGATGACAGCCATGCAGACCAACTTGATGCAGTGTGCGGCGTATGGTCTGAGCACTGACATACTGACCTCGTACGCCTTTCACCTCTGCAGCCATCCTGGCAGCTCTCTTACGTATATTTTGAAAAGACAATCTATGAGCATTATGCTGAGCATGTGCACTCAACTTCTCTGATCGTGCATAGCAAGGCCTGTTCTGAGTGGAACCTTGGAAAACCATTGTATGGTCTTGGCCACCATGTTCAGTTTCAGGATGTTACCAATCTTCTTATAGCCTAAGCAATTTTATGTAGAGCAACAATTCTTTTTGTCACATCCTCAGTCACTTCTTTTCCACGAGGCACCATGTTGAACTTCCAGTGACCAATATGAGAGAGTGTGAGGGTGTTAGCACCAAATGTAACACACCTGCTCCCCATTCACACCTGAGACCTTGTAACAGTAACGAGTCATATGGCCCCGTGAATGGAAAATGGCAAATTGGGCACAATTTGTCCATTTGCACTTAGGGGTGTACTCACTTTTGTTGACAGCGGTTTAGACATTGATGGTTGTGTGTTGAGTCATTTTGAGGTGAGAAAACCTCTTTAAGCAATCTCAAGAATTGTTAATTCACAGGACATTTGTATTTACTAAACCAGACATGTTAGGATATATCACAGGTCCTCTTTAAAGACTTTAAAGACACCATTATGACATTTTTTACTGAAATGCATGCATTATTATTGAACCTGTGTCCTATTACAAATTTCCAGCCATTCAGCTTTTGTATCTTCTATGTATCACATTACATAACTGCCCTTTAATGGTCAAATCCGTCAAAAAAACTCATCTGATGGCCTGATTTCCATCCACTCCCAATTAATCAGCTATGCTTAATTGTGATCAAATCGAAGTCCACAGAATAATTGTGAAGGCTCTTGAATGAACTTGGTTTGGCTGAAGTTGAAAGATCTGGTCACTCAGTGTTGGTGAAAATGTCTTGTTAAATCTTGCAATCTGCCCTGCATTCTGCCGTGACTCATTTGATAAATCTCACAGGATGTACAATACATTTGGACTAGTGGTTTCTTTGCAACACATAAAAGCTACAATTTGTGATAATATGGTTTCAAAATGAGAACCCGGATAGTCACTTAAATTTGTTGCATTGATGTCTCTGCATAAACTCCTAAGGATTAAAATGCAGCCATTAATCCTAATCATTCTTGAACCAGTCCAGGCAGTTCCATACATGCTTTCTAGCACTTATGAGTTCTAATCAAAGGAAAACAGTATTTTCTGGCTTGGCAGCTCCTAAGTTTAGCTGCTAAGTAGATAGCATTTGGAAGAGGGAAATGCCTGAAAATACGATTGGCATTAAATTAAATAGCTCCTTTTGGAATAGTAATTTAGATTCTCTTAATTGTATTCAAAAACACACTTTCTGCTTTTAGTGTTTGTTCTGGAATTTGGCAGCATACAGCAAAATAACTGTAAATCACAAATTAATTTATAATAGAAAATTTGAGCAGGAGAAGCACAATATGTATTCAGGTTAACAATACAGTTTACCAATATTACTATTATGTTCTAAACCGAGCGAGCTTCATTGATTCCCTATATTAAAAAATGATGTTATCATTGCTTAATGACAATCTCTTTATTGATCTGTTGCCAGTAGTAAAGCGGATACCTTTTTTACCTTATGCAGGATGCCAGAGGCATTTTTGAAATTGGTGCAGCAAATAACCATGCAAATGAGTGGTTAGATCCAAATTGCTTATTCACTTACTGTTAATGAAATTTGCATATCTGCCATTAGAAGGCCACAATTCACTGTAGAACAAAAAGCAGTACAGTACGAGGATACCAGCAGCAGGTCCGCACACCAGTGCAACTGTGATTTATCAATACTGTCTAAAACCTGTATAACAGAGCAAACTTAGGGTGTGTCCCCACGGCAAGGGACAAATACCGGTCGGTTTATCTGACCGGTATATGTCCTGTTTTGCGGCCGTCCCCACGGCCGCGCGGGGAACTGCTTTTCTCCGCGATGAGCGGAGAAAAGCCCTCCCCCTTTACATTGACTTGCACATATTCCGTCCGAAAATCGGACGGAAGAATGTGTTAGCATAATGTTTTTCGGGCGTCCCGCGGGTGGAAAAATGACCGGGCGGAAAACCCGTGCAGTGGGGACTGCTGCACGGGTTTTCCATAGCGCCCCATTGTACTAATTTTCGACCTTTTTTTCAGACAGTCTGCAAAACCACAAACTGTCTGAAAAAACAGCCGAAAACCCAGGCCGTGGGGACATGCCCTTAGACTTGACAGTCAGCCTGTCAGTGCTCAGACCATACACCACACACTGCATCAAATTGGTCTGCATGGCTGTCGTCCTAGAAGGAAGCCTCCTCTAAAGATGATGCACAAACAAGCCTGCAAACAGTTTGCTGAAGACAAGCAGAGTAAGGACATGGATTACTAGAACCATGTCCTGTGGTCTGAAGGGATCAAGATAAACGCATTTGTTTCAGATGATGTTAAGCATGTGTGGCATCAACCAGATGAGGAGTACAAAGAAAAGTGTGTTTTGCCTACAGTCAAGCACGGTGATGGGAGTGTCATAGTTTGGAGCTGCATGAGTTCTGCCGGCTGTAGGAAGCTACAGTTCATTGAGGGAGCCATGAATGCCAATATGTACTGTGATATAATGAAGCAGATTATGATCCCCTCCCTTTGGAAATGGGCGTAGGTCAGTATTCCAGCATGATGACGACTCCAAACACACCTCCAGGATGACCACTGCCTAGCTAAAGAAAATAAGGACAAAGGTGATGCACTGGCCAAGCATGTCTCCAGAACTAACCCCTATTGAACATCTGTGGGGCATCCTCAAATGGAAGGTGGAGGAACACCCTCCAGCTCTGTGAGGTCATCATGGAGGAGTGGAAGAGGATTCCAGTGGCAACCTGTGAAGCTCACTTTTGTGAGATACTGTATAGTAGATTCTGAAACAGCCTAGTGTGCCCACTGTATTTCCCAATAGGGTACATAAGTTTTGGGGAATACAATCCACCACTAAACATCAGGACCAGGCTGTGTACTTGATATCAACGTCAAATGTTAATGTCACTGAGAGGCATTTACTCTAGTCATGCCACAAATAATAATTACTTTCACAGCATCCCAATTGTTGATCAATGGTACACAAGAGTTTTCTCATTGATCTTCTGCTCAATTAACACTGACCAATTATCCTCATGATTGCTCAGAAATGAGTGAATTATGTTGATAATTGACAAGTGTGAATGTACCTTTAAAGAGGGCGTATCTGTTATTAATGCCTAGAGCAGCATGAGCTGTAAATAAGGCCCTGACACCGAGAAAATGGAATAAAAAAAGCATTTGGCCTCAGTCTTCTGTATTGCAAGTAAAGATTTACATCTTCCTAAGGAGACATAATTTTTCTGATTAATTCTTGCTGAAATGTACTTTTCACACCAATAAAAATTGATAGCATACATTCTCTCATTGACATCTTTTGCATCTTTTTGAAATTGTTAATCAAAATCATTCTATAAAAAAGTACTATTTCACATAAGTACCAAGAAAAAGTTTGATTTTACAGAAACCAGTATCATCTGTACTTTGAATGTAAAGGATTAGTGTGGGCAAAACTAATAAGTTACAGTACGTCTAGTGCAGAGCTCAGGGTGCTGGTAGTAGTAAAGAGATTCCTTGTGTTACTATACCCTCAGACCCTAAACTTTTCATAACACTGAGTATTATGAAGGTTTCTTTAAAATGGACCTGTGGCCATTGCTGACAGGTCTGTGTTACTAATGCTTATTTCCTATGAAATGACGATTCTGGTGCATCGTGTATTAGATCCCTATGTTGTGTGGTTCCCTGTATTCTTCCTAGTAATTTCTTACCAATTTTTGTTAAGACGGGTGTTACTAATTGTGGATGTGTACCTTAGTCTGACATTGTCAAAGTTTGCTGAGAAGCATTAGATCAACAGATAGTGTGAGGATGTGCAGTCCATGCCTCTCCCTTCCAGATTTGACATTGTCTAACCACTGCTGACACAGTGAGTGCAGGAACACAACATTATGAAAAATGGAATGGTAACACCCAGCTGACTTATTCAGTGATACATTTCTAGTAGGATTAACATATTTGGTACCCACACGATCATAATAACCTGTAGAATTAATCTAACAAGTTATTAAGTGTGGAATTTGAATTGTGTAAAAAAAAATAAAAAAAATAAAAATACTGCAATTATTTATAAGTGAACTTAAACTATTCCCCAATAAAGTACAATTTCTTGAACTGCGTCATTGAAAAAATAAAAAAGTTACAACTGTTGAAACGCAAGGAGGCAAAAACTAAAAAAATGTTCTGGTCGTTAACTACTTTCAGGCGTTCGGCTTAAGGGGTTAAGAATAAAAATTTCTAGTCTGTGTATTTGTTTGGAACCACTTTTACTGTAAATTATTTACAGGCTCTGTTATAAAATGTACTATACACAGCTGAGTCACATTATTATAACCAACAGCTAATATCCACAGTAACAACCATGTACAGCACAGACAACAGCTAGACAGGCTGACTCAATAATGTCACAGGTATTTGGAACCACGGTAAGTGCAGTGTGTCCCACAGCTGCTGGAAGGTGAATGGGGGAGAATCCATCAAGCCAACACGACCATTGAGGTGGTCCCACAGAAGCTTAATGGGGTTCAAGTTCATGCTCTGCCAACCAATATTGGACAATTTTAGCTGTATGATACATTGCATGGTCTTACTGAAACTTCCCATTTTTCCCAGGGAAGATAATCAGCATGTATGGGTGTTTTGTGATCAATAAGGATGGATTCATACCCAAATCAGTTCATAGTGCCTTCCACATGAATAAGTGGCCCAGAGAATGTCATGAAAACATTTCCCAGACCTTAACGCTGCCACCACCAGCTTGTATTCTTCCAGCAATGGTTGCAGTGTTTGCTCTCTGATGTAACTCACCGGACATGTCAATATCCATCCATTTAATGAAGCATTAAACATGATTAATTGGAGAAGGCTATGCTTTCCCAATCGGCAGAAATTCAAATCTGATACTGCCATAAATATTGAAGCCTTTTCTGCTGGTGCAACTTTATTAGCAGAGGGGCAGTGACTGTCCATTTACTTCTGAGTCCCATACGCAATAGGGTTCACTGAACTGTTGTTTTAGATACACGCCAAGCCAGTTCACTAAGGGCATGTCCCCACGGCACGGGTTTTCGGCCGATTTTTTAGCCGGTTTGCGGTTTTTCAGACCGCCTGAAAAACCGGCCGAAAATGAGCACAATGGTGCTCTATGGAAAACCCGTGCAGCAGTCCCCACTGCACGGGTTTTCCGTCTGGCGGTTTTTCCGCCCGTGGTCTGGCCGCAAAACATTGTGCTACCACAATCTTCCGACCGGTTTCCGGACAGAATCTGTGCAAGCCAATGTGAAGGGGGAGGGCTCATAGCGGAGAAAAGCCGTCCACCCCACGGCTGTGAGGACGGCCGCAAAACAGGACAAATACCGGCCGGCAAACTGACCGGTATTTGTCCTGTGCAGTGAGAACGCGCCCTTTAAGGTGACTTCCTTCATGAGGTTTGTGCTGCCGATGTCGAAAGTACAAAGTGGTCATAATAATGTAACTTGTCTGTGTATGTTCCAGCCAAGTCAAACAGCATTTTGGTATTTTCTAACACACTAAATATCTCAGAGTTAAAAGGCGATTATTAAAGCATTAAACTAGATGTCTAAGCCATCCATTATTCCTTTGTAAGCACATACTGTATTTACAATAATTAGTCCATTTACCAGTAGCTATATGGCTTTCCAGATATATAAACACACCCACTACAAGATGGTTAAAATTAACTATAGAGCATAATAATTACCATTGCATGAGTTTAACTGCACAATGCACAAAGTGAACCACAATGCGTTGACAGCAAATAGGACACGTATAAGAAAACATAATGACCACAGCAATACCCTGGATAAGGATCATAAGTGAATGACAGTTGTTAAAATGTACCTTTCCTGTCACATTTTATGACTTTTACTATAGTCAGAAGAACATTAGAAATGCATTACATTTGGGCAAAACAGCCACGTTATCTGTAATAAGAGGATATAAAAAGTGACCATCAATAACTAAACAAGTAAATGAGGCTTTTAAACGTGGTGTCAAGAAAAATGGAGAACAAAGTAGCATATGAACCACTGTCTAGATTGGAATAGTATTTAATTTACTAGCATCAGATTGTATTCAGTTTAGTAGGAAATATACTCTAAGAGGGTTGTTCAGCAGAGATAAATTGGGCAATAGAGAGTAAAATAAAAAATTTAAAGGTACAGTAAACTTACCTACCTGCCCCCTGCTGCTGCTGCTTTGGAGCTCTCACTTCTCTTCAATTTCAGGTTCTTATCCTGACAAACAGAAGAGGCTCCTATACCATTCACTTACTAAGGAGTGCAAGCCCCTCTTGGGGGTCAGGACAAGCAGACAGAAGTGAAGAGGAGCAGATCATCGAAGCAGCAGAAGTGGGGGACCTGTAGGTAACTATCACTTTTTAAAATATTTTTTTACCCAAAGTGGCCCTGTTTAAGAATAAAATATTTTTGCTTAACAATCCTTTTAAAGGAGTATTCTAATCTCAGACATTTATGGCATAATTATATTGTATACAATAAATATCTGATAGGCGTAGGTCTGTTCAAGAACAGTGATCCTCTCCCACCGCTGTGACTGCTCACACAGTTTCAGTGGAGGTTCTAAATACAGCTAAGCACACTTAGGACAACATGTATGTACGGGGCTGCGCAAAAACTGGCGCAGTCCTGTGCGCTCGATGTATGAGCAGGCGCACTCTAGTATCAGGCGCATTACAAAGCGCCCAAAGCACTTTGTGATGCGCCTAAGATGTGGGGGTGTTCTAGGGGCGTGTTGAATTCTATACATTTATGACTTTAGTACGGCAAATCCAGGTGCATTACTGCTGGAACAGGTAGACCAATTTAAAAGTGCTTTACCGGAGCCTGAATTGTCGCTTTGCAGCTAGAAAGCGCTAAATCTATGACCCACAGTAGATTGAGGCACATTCTACACTACTAATGTGCCCATACTCTCCATTTTGTGCAGCCGAGGGACAATTAAAGATGGCAAGTAAGGTGTCCAATGTTCTTGAGATAGATGTTGTTAAGCCATAAATGTCTAAAATGGGAACATCCCTTTAAAATATGTAGTGTATATGCAGCTTCTGAGTATACAGTAATGGAGAAAAAAAGGGAAAGCATCTTATCCAATATGTCTCTTCAGAACAGTTTAGGTATTCTACTATGTACTGTTTCTTCAAGTTCCACTAATATTCTTAATGGACAATGTCTATACAGACTAAATAGAGAGTTTACAGGGAAATGAGACCTATCTACTTTTTGTTGCAGCAATGTGTATTTATGTTGTGTTTGTTTGTTTTTTTAATTCCCACCTTCCACCTTCTACATGTTTTATATTTTTTTTATATCCTTAGCTATATGAAGGCTTCTTCTTAGTGGGACAAGTTATATTTTTAATGGTAACAATGTCTGTACCATATGATGTACAGGAAAACCCTCCCAAAAATATTTGTGGTTTTGAATGGGGTAAAAACACAACTACCCCATTTTTGGGAGGGTTTTGCTTTAATGGAGTTTTCTAAGGACATAAATTACATTTTAGGGAGCATGTACCATTAGCCTTTTGCCGCCATGACAGCCAATAGGGTTGGTAGACAGAAGGGTATAACTTCCTACATACCAAAGTCACATTGACTACGGCATCTAAGTAGTTAAACAGCCAAGGTCAGAGTTATCTCCGGTTCTGGCCAATGGAAGCAGGTGCTGGCTTTAACCAACCCATCTTGTATGAAACAAGGTCAGCGTGAGAGCCCGACCCATACATTCTTATCAAAGTTATGTCATAAATGTGCATCTAAAAACTGTAAGGATTCAGTGGGGTTGTCTGTACTGCTAACACAGGTGTAGCATGTGGCTCCAGTGCTGGTATTGCATCAATAGGTTTCTCTACTTTGGCAAAGGTTTTCAGATGCAGGGCTTGAACGGTAAATTATAAATTCTGCATTTACACTTCTGAATTGTTCCTTTTGTCCTTCACTGTGTTGTACTGTTGGCTCCAATGCCTCGCATCCATATGATGTCACATAGATGTTTCCTCCAATATTAGAAGCAGCAGTGAAGTTTATGTCAATAAAGACATGATGCTTGTGCCTTCTAATGTAAGATGTGATGTGACTTCACAAAAAGACTTGGAAAGGTGTAAGAGGATAGCGGACGACTTCAGACATTGCAGTTATTTTTTTTTTATTCCTAACAGGCTGTATCAATTAAAAAATAACCAGAAAAATCTTTTAATATACATGCAACTTAACTTTTCATTTCAACAAGAAGAAAAGAGATGCGTCTTTTGATAAGAATTAGACCTCATTTTGGACACCAAACAAGACTTGTTTATGTAATGGTTTCCAAAACTTGAATGTGAGTTTCTCTACAGATGCTAAGACACAAACATTGAGTCTAGAAATGATTCCAGCGTGCATTTCTGCTGCTTGTATGTATACAAATTTGAGTTTCTTAGTGCACATTTTGATCATAACTGGGAGGGTCCATCCACCAATGGCTAGGTAGCCTCGATTCAGATAGGGACTTAGTCTCTACAATCTCACCTCTCTTGGTGGGTGGTTCCCATTTTAGGACGTAAAGATTCCAACAATACTCTGCTCTGATTAAAATCAGCCAGTAAGTATGAAGGCCTGGAGAAGCACTGGAAAAAGGTGAGATTGTTTGAAGTACATCCCCATATGATCTGAGGCCACCTTGCCATTGGTGGAGGGACCCTCATAGTTTTGATCAAAATTGTGCACTAAGAGCCTCAGATTTTAATATATACTATATGTAATAGAAATGCATTTTGGAGTAATTCAAATATATACTCAATGTTTGTCTCTACAGAGTGCTGCTGGTCTGTTTTTGTGTGTCTGTATTCGCCTTGAAGCTACGTCAGTGTGCACCTGAGCCATTTATTTTTGGAGGTGCTGACCATTGTTATTATTTTGGATTGAATATGAGCCTCATCTGAAAATCTGTGCTGTGTATCACTTGGGGCCATTCATCTTATTCTACCATAAAACAAATGAGCTCCTTTCCTGTATGGGAATCCATCTATATGCAGAAGTGTAGCTAGTCTCTAACGAATGACCATTATTCTTTTTAGAATAATCTTATTGTCCACCGTTATTTAATAGCATCACCTGCAAACATTAAGGCTATATTCACGTAGAGGGAATTTCGGCACGGGTCAAAATTACGGTAATCCACAGTTCTCATAGAGAACTATGGATTACACCTCCTCTCACCAGGCGTACAATACGACGCATGGGGAGATAGGTGACATGTCAATTATTTGCGGCAAATATGCGGGGTACGCGCGTATCAGCATGACTCCCAAATCACCCGGCGTAATTACGGCCGTACTGTACGCCCCACAATTACGCCGTGTGAACACAGCCTAAGGGTTGTTAAGAATTTTACCAAGGATGATTTTGCACTGCACCTTCTCTAGTAATAATTCCACTGAGTTTGGGGGTGGGTAAATGGGGGGAGAGAGGGGAGTTCCAAATTTGTTGTATATGAATGATCTTACATCATTAAACAATATCGGTAGCACTTGACATGAAAAACTCTTGGTTTAATCAGTCTGCCCCAGAATTACTTTTTGTCCGATCCTTTATTCCTACCAACAGCAGTTTGATAACTGTAAATCTTTTCATTAAACAAAATTAATTACAAAAAAATCCAAAAGCAACACTGATCATTATCCCTCTCCCCTGTGACATCATCAACAAACTGCCTGCAGCGTGTTCATATCACTTACAGCTTCTACCATGACAGCGGATGGCAGATAACACAAAAAGAAGCTGGAGCCAGAAAGTCGGCACTAATCAGAACAGTTTAATGAGCTTTTAATTGTTATTCTTTAACACAACTGCAGGAAAGCCAGTATACTTGGTAATTTTATAGAAATCCTGTGTTCCAAGCAATGGTAATGTACTTTACATATAGTCCATACAAGAGGCTGAAAAGCAAATACTACAGCTAAAAGGAGGGGAGTGCTAAAACAAAAAAGGAGAGTATATTCATTACCAATAAAAACTTGAAAACTCTTCAAGGAGCCTCCCTAATGTTCTGGAAGAGTTAACAAGTATTGCCTATACCGGACAGCAGAACACTGCAGGCCACCCTCTTTCATGGTTAGTCCTTTCTAGCTCCATAATAGTAGCAGCAATCACTTTAGTAGCTCGTCATCTGTTCTGTGACAACCAGGTCCTGCTTGGCAAAGCAGTAGAACTGCTGCTCCCATAAAGATTTATTCCTCACTTCACAGGAGACGTCTGATGCAACTTTACACTGGACCTCACCATGTCTCATAGTTTTCATTCCACCAATGCCTAACCAGCCTCCAGCCCCTCTGCCTCTCCTGTAGAAACACAAGTTTGAACCTGATGCCCAGCCCCCAGAACCACTCATCCCTACAAAAACCAAGAACATTTCCAACTGATAGCACGTAGCACAGGAGCTTGTTTATGTTTCTTATGGACAAACGTCAACCCATTCAGGGCTTTGTAGTCATGTGCCCTGTTGTTAAAATCCTTCCATCACCAAGGTCCCTCTAACAGACTTAAGTAGGAAAAGAAAAATCACTGCTGCAGAACTATCCACAGCCTAACCAGGAAGGTGGAGCCTAAACCTGGCTGTAAAGAGTAGGCAAACTATAGTGGTCCTGTCTCACAATTTACAGTACTTAAAGTGGTTTTGCCATACCTGTTTTATCTAGCTTAAGCTTTCAGTGTGCTCAAAAGAGTGTATGTGATATAAACTGCATATCATGTGACCCATCATGCTTGACATTACTATGCCTTTCCCAAAAGGGTGCTCCCTCTAGTCCCACAAAGGTCTGTTTATGTAAAGAGCTGTGAGTAGTTACACAGTAGCTGAGTGGATATTACAGCACCTGGGGTTGAACACGCACTCAGCAGTGGGTTAGTGTGTGTGTGATTACTAAGCAGGTAAGAGACTGATAGTAGCTGCCTGACAGGAGAGGAGCATGTGCAGCAAGACTGAGGAGCTCTTGCCCCTGGTTGTATCCCTTGGAGATGAGCTGTACTCTATGGATCACTAAGGGAGCAGCTAAAACAAAAATGGTGCAGAATGATGAAAGCTTCCCACATTCATTTTACTTAAAGGGGTTGTATCATTACATTAAATGGTCTCCAGAATAAGAGGACAGTGAAAACTGTTGCGAACGGCGCCGCAGCCCGCAACCCGGGCTACAGGCGCCGTCGCAGCTCTGTCCGTGCCCCCGCTGCTAGGGCGAGTGCCGCCGCTGCCCGGGTTTCGGGCGACGGACGCACTCATCCCCCTGCGCGTCGGTACTCACCTGGCCGCGCTCCAGTCTCTCTGCAGTCTCCTGAAATTTAAAGGGCCAGCTCGCCGGTAATTAGCCAATTACCGGGTGCTGCCTCTATATTACTTCCCTGCCATATCTTTAGTGCCTTTGCCTATAGAGAAAGCGTTTCCTGAAGTCTTGTTCTGATCTTCCGTGTACCGTACCGTTTGCCTCCATCTTCTGACTACGAACATTTGCCGCCTGCCCTGACCTTCCTGCCTGTCCTCGACCACGAACCTCTGCCACCTGTCCTGACCTTCTGCCTGTCCCCGACTACGAGCCTGCCCTACGATTCTGTACCACGCTACACCTCGGCTGCCTCCGCAAGCCGTCAGGGATAGCGACCTGGTAGACTCCCACCGCAGCAAGTCCATCCCGCTTTACGGCGGGATCTGGTGAAAACCGGGACCTACTTAGACTCCGCTCCCTGGCGTGGCTTACACCGTCGCTTGCGGTGGTCCAGTGGATCCACTTCTACAACCAGGACCGTTACAAAAACAAGCAACTTTGCAATTGGATGTCATTTGCAAAGCTGTCTTGTTTTTACAGTCTGCCTTGTCTTCATTTTGTGTAAACACTGTTCCCCAGTCCTGGGCGAATTCCACCTCCGTTCATTTCATTGGCTGACGGCTCTACTAATTTACATTCTGTCTGGTTCCTGGTCGTATTCATGAGAGCATGCATTCCTGCCTCTCTCACTCAGAATAAGGGGCCGGCAACATTTCACTTTGCACAGCCAGCAGCTCCACAGTGACACTGCAGCTGCTTCTACAATCAGAAAACAGCAGAATTATGCTTGGTGCCTAATGCTCCTGCGTGCAAGCATAGAAGGGAGACAGATCTGTGCTGCTCTGGATGAGTTCATATAAGACTGGATTCAACTGTAACAAACCCCTAGCTGTGAGTGGAGAAGAGATCAGTGCTCTGAGTTCACAGAAGACTGTCTAGACTGAATGCAGGGTGTGCTATGTAAACAAACAGCTCTTACAAAATAAGACTGCATAGGTAAAGGAATGACACAGTGACATGTGGACTCCCCTCCCACTGATCTCAAACAAGCACACTGACTCCAGAGCAAGCACAAACAATGAAGGAGGGGGATGATGTCATCCCCCTTCAGTTAAGAAACACCCAGCTGGGAGGGGTAGAAACGCCCCTGGATTTGAAGAGCTGAGAAACTGAAAGTACAATGAAACACACAAACTGATGAGGCGATACATCCCCTTTAATGGAAAAACCCGTTTAAGGTGCTTTCCCACAGCGCAGTTTTGGTGCAGTTTTAACTGCGTTCCAATTAAACTGCCTTGATTACCAGCAAGCTTCTTTCACTTATCTAAACTGTTTGGAAAGTGAGTAATCAATTAGTGTGTTTGTAATCCACAAGACAAAGACAGTAATTGATTACTTACTTGAAACACCTTTCTGAACAATTGGACAACTGAAAGAAGCTTGCTGGTAATAAAGGCAGTTTAATAGGAGCGCAGTTAAAACTGCACCAAAACTGCGCTGTGTGAAAGCACCCTTAAAGGATATCCTGCTAAAATCTTTGTATCACTTTCCACAGTACACCTTCAGCTGTTTCAAGTTGGCACGAGGAGGAACTATACAATATTATGCATGTGATTTAGTGTTATGGCGTGTAACACTGAAGAAAAAAAATAATCCGATCAGTCCTTATTTACATGTCAGTATTTTGCAGCAGTGTTTGCAAGCCAAAACTGAGTGGGTCAAAAAAATGTAATAGGTACAAATCTTTCCATCAACATTTGTCTCTTTTCAGGTGCTATTCCTAGTTAGGCTTAAAAAACTGATGAAAAATCCTAACAAATTTAGACATTTTTGCAAATCCATTGAAGAGCTGTTATTGAGAAATTGCTCACAGGTTCCATTTCTCCTTCTCACAAGTGAATAGTAGGTGAAAAACAATGCCTATTATTTGGCATGATTACACACATTTTCACTAGATACCACCTTAAGGAACAATCACAGATTTATAAATACTCGCGTAGGCTTCTGATGCTTGATGAATGCACAATTTGCAATGCAAATGTAGCCATATGAAAAGTCAGTGGGCATATGGACATGATGAATCAACGGAAAATCCTTCCCAAAATCTGGTTGCAAAACATAGCACACTTTTTATATTCTACTACGATGAATACATTGATATGACTTTAATTTGCCTTTCAGCAATAAAGGCGAGAGTTCTTGCTGAGTTGACATCTAGGGCTCATAGACCTTGGAAATGATACCTCGTGAACACGATAGATTTATTCCGATTTTTACATTCAAATTCATTAAAGGTGAAACTAATGCTCTCAGATTTTGACTAATGATACATGTAAACAGCAGCATTATGCATATATGTATGCTATCCATCAATGTATTTTGTGTCTTTAAGATACAGATAAGAAAGACCTTATTTTAGAGTTCTGGTAACAGTAGCTAAAAAATGAGGGCTTATTATTTAACATTGTAGAACCAAGCAACAAGGGTTATTTCTATTTTAGACATTTATCGTATTTTCACAGGATATGCCATACGCGCCGCTAGTAATGAATGTATATGGGGCCGATCGGCGGGAGCTCCCGAACACACGGCGTAATTGCGATGCGTAATTACGCCCTGCAATTATGCCGTTTGAACATAGCCTTAGAGTACATATGAGTCTGGTAAATGCAGGTTCCACTTCTGGGACACACAACAATGTCCAGAGCTGGGGTCTCCAGAGCCCATCCATCCTTGTTATGCGGCATACATACATATCTGATAGGTTCCACCTCTGGGATCCTAGAAGCCATCTTATCTGGTGATGTGACTTACATACATGTCTAATAGATACAAGACTGACCTCTGGGACATATAGCCTTGTCCAGAGTGTCTGCAGAATCTGTCCTTTCTGGTAATGCAGTATACATAGATATCTGATAGATGCAAGTCTCACCTCTGGAACTTATAGGTATGTCTAATACAAGGGTCCCCATGAGCCATACTTCCTGGTGAGGCTTGGCTGTCTATATAATCTCTATAAAATTTCTACCTGGATGTGGCAAGCAGAGGCCACCTCACCAGACTGGTAAGGGGCTCAGGGGACACCCGTTCTTCAGATAGGTACAGATCTCAGAGGTTGTGTTAGCATACCTCCGTCACGGAGGCAGTGCCAGATCCTTTGAATGACTGATAGCAGCGACATCTGACAGACCCCATTGATTACTATAGGGTCCTTTGAGTTTTTATCATGGTGTCCATCATTTTAGCAGAAAAAATAGTGCTGCATTCTGTGCTATCTTTTCCATCTTTTTTTAAGGAATCTGTATCAGAGGCTCTGAATGCAACCTCTGTTGTGGATGTCAACCAGGCCTTAGGAAGTTGTATAACTTTTTATCCAACAAAGATAAGCTATATGTAATCTAACCAACTGATGGCTTTAGTCACACCAGGCTTTGTTGTCTAATACTCCATAATCAGAGGTGAGATCCTGGTTCCACAAGTTTGGCTGAACTGACTGTTGAAATCACAGCATGAGAAATTGTGCCCCAATTCTACCATGTTGAAAACAGTTTTCACAACACCCACTGCTTTACTACCAGTTTAGTGAGGGGAGGAGACAGGTTACAGTACTTCCCTAGGGTGTCTCCTTCTCCTCACACTTCCTCTTGAGGTCACCACCACATGCTTTGATATTAGGGTATGTTCACACAGTGTTTTTGGAAAAAAACGTAGCGTTGATCGGATCCAACATGCAGGTGTATGTTTGGTTCCGTATTGGATGCAGCAGGATTGCACCATACACGTTATTAAAGGGTTCCTGCTGTGTCTTTCGGACCAAGAACTGACATGGCAATTCTTGGAATGGATCTGAAAGACGCAATGTAAACACGCGTCGGTGATCACTCATGTGAATGCCGATACGTGTTTTACATTGCGAGCAGTGCAAAATCACACTGCTCATTGTCAGATGCGTGTTTGGGTCTGTCTATACAGACCCAAACATGCATACAAAACCGTATGTTCACACGGACCCAACACGCCATGTGAACATAGCCTTACGGCCACTGTTAGGTAATAGGAAACATTTGATAAATATTTAATTTTCACCCCTGGTCACACTCGTCCCCCACGACCACACAGGAGGACATTAGTTCTACAGATAGCATGTAATGTTGGCAAGATGATGCAATTTGTACATCCTATCTCTGCAAATTCCTATTTATAAAAGGCTTTGCTTCTTCTCCCGTTTTTTTCCTGCAGATAATTTTATATGAAATAAATTAGGCAAATCTACTCTGTCACATACTCCAAACAGAAAGTGACTAAACATAACTTTTATTATACTGTATATGTTTTTTCCTGTTAATATTCCTGAAAGACAGAAATGTATTTGGCTTCAGGGAGCGCATGTTCATCTTCCATAGCAGTAATTATATCTGTATATCACTGATCAGTTATCTTGCTAATTTCATGTGAATGCAATAAATATAGGACATGATCATTAAAAAATGTGATGTCGAGAAATAACATAAACAGTCAGCGGGTGACTCTGTACCTTGCTTTTTCATACTGTATCACTGAATCACCCAAACTCTATGGAACAAGAATCATGACTTAATTGCTGCCTTTGTTTAATTAACCATCAGATCTCAAAGGGAGCAGGAATCTTATACTCTCACATTTCATACACTAACATGTTATACAGTATTTTGCCACTTTCTAAGTGTGCTGAGCAAATATATGAATAAGAGTAACGTAAAAAAAAGTACATAAAAAGTCTTTGCAAGTAAAAAATTGATGAGTGGCTTGTTTTCAGACAGGACAACTTGGGATAACTAAAGTAAGTGTATCAATCACATGAATTAAATATTTAGGGCGACATGTCAGAAAAGAGGCGCCACCACGTCAGTTTTAAGGCACATTAAATGAGTGTATATTGCGCCTGAATGTGTGAACCTGTTATAAATCTGGCCTTTGGTTTATCTTGCATAGTATAGTATATCTAAGGAGCATATCTTGAATGCATAGTTAGCATATTTAAGGCGCATAATGTAGGTGCATTTAAATGTGTTGTGCCTGGTGTAAGCTACATAGTTACATAGTTTGTAAGTCAAGTTTGTAAGCTGCGTCAAGTTTTGGTGAATGACTGTTCATACATATATAGAATAGGACTACAACAGTTTTTTTATGCAAAATACACCAAAAAAACCCAAAGCCCAATTCTGACATGCTGCCCTTATTTTTTCATCTCTGGAAAAAGGCTGGTAAATTGTTGGTAGATTTTCGTGCGATTTTTGGGAAAATTTGGGTCAGCTGTCTTCGGAATTCTCATAATCCGGAATGGAAAGTAACGTACCTTGCAAGCATGACCTACTCTCCGACAGGTGTGGGTCCAAGAGGTGGGAACTGGAGCTAATAGACAGTTATGGTGTATCCTATCAATATGCCATAAGTGTATTGCTGTGTCTTTAGGCGTTACAAAACTCCCCTGGGGGGGTAATAAAACATGAACATTGCAGAATGCAATCTTCTGTTCAATTTTTCAGTGGACCTTGACTGGAGCTAAGGGGATCATGCTATACCCCATGGGTCCAACGAGTGTCAGGCTGACCTGAAGAGGTTGATGGCTTTTGCCTTTCCTACTGTGCTGCTGTGAGTCTCCAAGAGGCCTAATCATGGATGCCAAAGGTGCGTTGTTATAGCCTCCATTTGACAGTTATACATATTGATATAAAAAAAAAAGAAAAAAAAGTATGGATTAACTCGGAAGCCATTACAACTACTTTTTTAATATTTTTTTTTTTACAACGGGACCCTTTAGGTGATGGATGTCTGTCAAGTCTCTGTAATGACACTCAGTCCTTGCTCCACTGCACAACTCTGGTCCTTCTGAACCTCTGAGTCCTTGTCCCAACTGTTGATGACCCACTGTGCAGCCTCCACTTAGATATACTATTATTTAGTGCATCCTTACAGCAGAAAAGCACAACCGTAATCCCACCCTCAGACAATCAGCATCTCTTCCATTCACCTCATACACTGTCCACTATCCAATCTGGCACCAAACACTGCCTTTAAGTCCCTTTTATTCTGCCTCCTCCTACCAGTGTTGTGGTGCTGGAACACTGCTCTTCCTGGGCATACACTATTGCTGGCTCCTTCTCCAGTCTGGCAGCCTGAAAACTACTCTTTCTAGGGGGCAGATAAATATACTTATGTCAACAATGGGAACAGGTCAATAGGCATTAAAGTTGTTGTTAAGTCCATTTATTGATCTTTTTTTTTTTTTTTTACTACTTATTGAGATCAAAGCTCTTTCCCAAGCACCCTGCTCTTATATAGACCCCCCCTCCTATAGAAAGGATAAAATTGATTTAACTCTAGAAATAACTGGTGCTCTATTGTCCCTTTTACAGTCTTTGGGATAGAAAGTTCAATAGGCAAACTCTATATTGACCTTGCACGTATTGATCCACATTTACTGCATCCTCTCTAAAGTATGCTTTTCCCAAGGTAGGCAAGACAAAAAAATAAAGAAATAAATATATATATATATATGCGCAATAAAGAGGAAATAATAACTTGGTGTCTGTTCAGACCTCCACATCTCCGGGAGAGGGGATCCCAGCTATAAACTGCTCTTGATTACAAACAGCCTATGAGATGTGGAGGTCTGAACAGACACTAAGAGATGTAACATTATAGGTTCCCATCTGTATTGAGGTCGCCTTGCCGACGGCAGATGGGCCTTTACAGTTTTGATCAAAAATGTACACCAAGAACCTCATATTTTCGTATATTCAAAAGTAGCAGAAATGCTTGTAGAGTGCTGCTGATATTATATATTATATACACACACATATATATATTTAAGATTTTACCTTCAAACAAGGAACAATTTATTGTAGTTGTATGATGCTTAGACTGTATGTTTATGATATGTAGGCGAAAAATGTTTGATGTCTAGTACCTGCCTGCTTTTAAAGCTAGAAATTTAAACACATGAAGGTTATATGATGCTTGTGATCACAAGCCACAATGCCCTAAGTCTAAAAAAAATTCTTGAAATGACTAACCATATATTGCTATAACAGTAGCAGAATACTATTTCTCAGGAAACAAGTTATATCCTTCAAGATGCTTTATGCCGTATAAAGATTGCATCCAGTGTTAGGGACCGTACACATGGCGTAATAGATACCATTTTGGATCCGTGTTAGATCCAAAAATCTTATCCAAAAACGCTGTAGCGATCGGATCCAACATGTATCCAACAAGCAGCTGCGTGTTTTGATGTGTGTTGGATGCAGCAGGATCACACCCTTTAGTTTAACCCCTTAAGGACCCGACATTTTTTTTTTTGTTTACATGTTCGTTTTTCCGTCCTCGCCTTCCCAGAGCCATAATTTTTTTTATTTTTCCACCTACATAGACATATGAGGGCTTTTATTTTGAGGGACAAGCTGGGCTTTCCAATGGTGTTATTCACTGTACTATAGAATATACTGGGAAACCGCAAAAAAATACCAAGTGGGACAAATTGTGAAAAAAAAACATATTTTCGCCATGTTTCCAGGTGTTTTGCGTTTATGGTGTTCAATCTTCGGTAAATATAATGTGTTTTCTGTATTCTACAGGTTGATATGCATCCGGCAATACAAAACATGTAGGGTTTCCTTTATGTTTTGGTACTGTAAACAAATTCCAAACATTTTCTATTTTTTAAATTTGCACCGCGGCGCCATTTTGTGCGACCAATAACTTTTTTGTACTAACACCTACGGACGTCAGTGAGGGGGAATTTTTAGCGGGCTGAAGTCTACTTATTATTGCTAGCAGTTTGGAATGCATGCGACTTTTTTGATCACTTCTATTCCATTTTTTGAGTGATGTAAAATGACCAAAAAACGCAATTTTGGCGTTTGGAATTTTTTTTATTCTACGGTGATCAGCGTACGGGATAAATTATGTTATATTTTTGTAGATCAGACTTTTTCGGACGCGGCGATACCAAATATGTGTAACTTTTTTATTATTTTAATGATTTTATTTGTAAAATGGGGAAAGGGGTCTGATTTGAACTTTTAATATTTTTTTTGTACTTTAAAACTTTATTTCTTCTTTTTTTTACTGTAACATTGAGTCCACCTAGGGTGCTTGACCACTCGGTGGTGCGATTGTTAATCATAGTTGCCAACTTTTGAAAATGGAAAAGCAGGAGATTAAAGAGGCAAAAATTTGCATGGACACGCCCATCTTTTTGTGTGCCACGCCCCTTCAAAAAGCCACACCCACTCCGCCTAACTACATAATGGCTTTGGAAGAAAGCCAGGTAGATGCCCTTATAGCCAGGTAGTAGCCCCCCATAACCAGGTAGTGCCCCTTACAGGCAGGTAGATGCCCCCTCTGTAGCTAGGTAGATGCCCCCCTTTGTTAGCCAGGTAGTTGCCCCCTTTGTAGCCAGGTAGTGCCCCCTTTAATAGTCAGGTAGTTGCCCCCTTTAGTAGTCAGGTAGTTGCCCCCTTTAGTAGTCAGGTAGGTAGTGCCCCCTGTAGTAGTCAAGTAGGTTGTTGCCCCTTTAGTAGCCAGCCAGGTAGTTGCCCCCTTTAGTAGCCAGCCAGGTATTGCCCCCATTGTAGCCAGCCAAGTAGTTGCCCCATTGTAGCCAGCCAGGTATTGCCCCCATTGTAGCCAGCCAGGTAGTTGCCCCCATTGTAGCCAGCCAGGTAGTTGCCCCCATTGTAGCCAGCCAGGTATTGCCCCCATTGTAGCCAGCCAGGTAAATTGTGCCCCCCATTGTAGCCAGCCAGGGCATTTGCCCCCATTGTAGCCATGCCAAGAGTATTGCCCCCATTGTAGCCAGCCCAGGTAGACCCCCCCCCCCCATTGTAGCCAGGCAGAGCCCCCCATGAAGTTAATAAAAATAAAATGATAAATTCCACTTACCTGACCAGGCTCCTGCAGCTCCGGCCAGGCTCCTGCCCGATCTCCTCAGCGACGCAGGGGGAATGTGAGTTGCCGCGCGTCATTTCCCCTGCGCCGCTGATCTGTGTGTACCGCGCGCACAGACGCCGGACATACAGGGGGAGGAGGCAGGAGGGAGCGATCCCTCCTGCCTCCTCCCGCACAGTGAGACCGCGGGCGGGTGAGCGGACCCTGCGCCCGCTTCACCCGCCCGTGGGAACGGACCGGCGGCGCCGGAGTAGCGCACCAGCGCTACTCTGGCGCCGCGGCCATTTAAAGGACCCCCCCCGCCTTCTGGCGGCGGGAGAAATGCCAACTCCCCCGGGAGGGCGGGAGGGGACCCCAAATAGCGGGACCCCCCTGCCAAAAACGGGAGAGTTGGCATGTATGTTGTTAATACAGCCTAATGCATTGCATAGGCAATGCATTAGGGTGTGCAAAGATTGTGCTTTCCCCACTTCCTGTCTACGGCCGGAAGTGGGGCAAACCGGGACATGGTAGTAACGGGAGCCTTCACAGGGCTCCCCACTGCCGTGTCCGGTCTTCGGATCGCTGCTGCGGCGGTGCCGATGACCCTAACGATTGGTGCGCGGCACCGATCGTCATTCATTTAGACGCTGCGGCCATCTTTGCCGCGGTGTCTGACGGGTTAAACAGCGCCAGCGCGCGACGCCACCCGCCGGCGCCGTTACTGCCGGGTGATAGCGGCGGTTAGCTTGTGTGTTTCAAGTTAAAAGCAACGTAAATCACATTGCTGTTTATTAGATACGTGTTTGGGTCCATTTGAGGTCTGACAGACGGATCCAAACACGTGTCTAAAAGTGTATGTTCACACAGACTCAACACGCCGTGTGAACATACCCTTATAGTGAAGTGGGACTTCCAGTTGACCATGGGAATAATAGAAATCTTTATTTATCAGTGCTTAGTGCATAATTTATTCACTGATAAAGGTAAATGTGGTGGCTCAGTGGTTAGCACTGTTGCCTTGCAGCACTGGGGTCCTAGGTTCACAAATAACATTTACAAGGTGTTTGTATGTCCTCCCTGTGTTGGGATACTCTGATTTCCCCCACACTTCAGAGACGTGCAGAAAGGTTAATCTGGGATTCAAATCATGGGCCCCAATGGGAATGGGGACCAATGTGAATGATGGCAATCTCAGACTAGCGCTGTGGCATGTAATGGTGCTATATAAATAGCTAAAATAGTACTGCCACATATTTGATCAAAAAATGAAAAAAAACCTGAATAGTGTCTGTTTTCATTGAAAATGACAAGAATGATCCAATTATTTTAGATATAGGTAGATAGATGGCTCTTAACAGAAAGTCGGTGATTATTTTGAAGTGTTGCAATGGCATTTCTGTCATCGCTCTGTATTGATTGAATCCATGAGAAAATAAATTGACATGTGCATTTTGTAATATAGACTTATTTTCCCCAAGAAGCAGTGACTTTAGGAAAAAATGTGTTGTCTTGTATTGGCAAAAAACAGCGGCACATAATGCAGACCCATTAAGATTCCATGTACAACCATAAAGTACCATTACCGTGTATAGTAGAAGATTGAACATATCGGGGAATACCTTTTAGAGGCTTTCAAGAGCATTCAAGAGTACTAGCTCTGTCTAGGTCTAGTGTTAGTCTGACAAAGAAAGCTAGTATTCTTGAAAGCTTACCATCCATATACTCAGTTATCTTCTTAAAGGTATCACCTAATTCCTTCACTCTTCTACTGCTTTCTATGTCTAACATGGTACAACACTATTCTATTACTGTTTGTATGAGCCCAAACGCATTTGTCACATATGTAAGTCAGTAACAATCTTCATTGTTTTTAAAGTCACCTCTATGAACCTACTCTCAGATAGTTGTACACATCAAAATACCTTCTAGCATAGTAGCCTAAAACAGAGTAAATGGCGTCAACTTGTGTCTCTGGTTGTTTTTAACTATACTGTACATGCTTTCTTTATGAGACAGAGTAGCATAGCACACTACACTGTTTTGTCTTACAATCAACATCACATGCAGCCTAAAACAGACCAAATATAGTTATAAGTTGACTGCATTTACTCTGTTTTTGGCAACGGATTTGTGGTGGCAATGCATTTGGATGATGGATGGCATGTTTGTAGTGTGAACTTACTCTTACTTTTTTCTCTACCTTCCATGCAAATGCACTTTAATTTTGCATATTTAAGATGTTTTCTCACCAAAATGATTAGCTTTTAACATGTAGGCTAAGGTAAATAAAGAATATTACCAAATACATTGCTTTTTTGACTTTGCTTTGTTTAGGAGATTTTATCTACTACTAGTGTACACAAGTTTCTCTAGGTTACTGACTATCTCTTTAGGTTACTGACCAGTGTTATCTCCAATACAGGAGCTTATGTATGTTACTGATATCTATCTATCTCTATCTCTCTCTATCTCTCTCTCTATCTCTCTCTATATATCTATCCCTCTATCTATCTCTCTCTATCTCTCTATCTATCTCTCTTTCTTTCTTTTTCTTTTTTACTGCACAACACATATAGGTGAGCACCTTTGCTTATATATAAATATTTGTTTTTTACCTGCTTCACTATTGTGCGCCCTTGTGTTTCTCTTTTTCCCTCCTATCTATCTATCTATCTATCTATCTATCTATCTATCTATCTATCTATCTATCTATCTATCTATCTATCTATCTATCTATCTATATGTTTTCGACCCTATTCCCCAAAATCTTACTTTTTTCTTTATTTATTCCCAAGTTACAAAGGGGTCTAAATGAAAGGGCTGGTAGACGGATACTATTTCCTATTACTAATACTAATCACATTTAGGCAGCACAATTTGATGTCCGTTTCCTTTTATGAATGAGGTGCTCAATGGCCTCTGGTTGCCAAGTTGTACAACTGTACTGTGTACTTTTCAGTTTAAAAGAAAAAAATATTAGATTATAACCATATGTTCACACTAAATCATTCTATAAGTGAGTGTTTTTTGGCCATTAAAGGGGTGTTCCCACCTCACACATTGATGATATATTTATAAGATATACCATCAACAGGTGATAGGTGCAGGTTCCACAACACTAAACTATATTTGGAAGTCCTATTGAAATAAATGGAGATAAACTGTGGAAGTGCAGTCACATCTCAGTTCTGGTGCAGCAGTTTAAAGGGCCTGTTCTCGAGATGGGTATGGGTCTCATAGGTAGGAGCAACACCTATCACACATTGATAGCAAATTGATATGCCATTAATTTGTGAGATGGGAACACCCCTTTTAAGTGTTTTTACCATTTTATAATGTTACAGTATATTACTAAGATATGCCATAAGGGTTGGATCACACAACTGATTTTCAGAGCTGAGTCAGGGTGGAATCCACGGCAAAAAACAGTGCCAGCAATTTTGGATGTGGATCTGATGCTGGTTTCAGAGGCAGATTTTCAGCCTCTATATACTATGTGAGGATTTAGCGCTGAATCCGCTTTTGGAATAGATGTCAGTTCTTTTTTGGGGCTGTATTGCATTAGCTTTGAAAATAAATCCGTGCTAAGGAAAATCAGCATTGTGTGCGCTGCAACACGGATTTCCATGACACACAACGTGAAGCAGATTGCAGTCAGATTCAGACACCGATTCTGATGACAATTCAGCATCCAAATCAGCCGTGTGAACATACCCTTAGGGCCTAAGGCTATGTTCACACTAATGATTTTTTCTGCATTGAAATACGCGTCTATATCACAGGAAACTGCATGAAAAAGACATTGCGCTTTTCCTGAGACATACACAACGATGACCCCTATATGCAGGTATGGTAATCTCTATCCAACTCTCCAAAAACTATTTTAGCCTAAAGGCAAAACAACCACCCAACTTCCTACTACATAGTACTAATTAACACATAACTTTTACTAGTGAAAAAATATAAAAGAGAACAGGATGTGATTAAAATCATGATCCCAAAGCAGCACTTATAGTATCCACCTATAACAATGTAATACTTAAAGGGAACCTGTCACTTAGATTATGCCCCCCTTGCTGAGGACAGCACAAGCTAGTGTCAGACATGCTGTTTCCAGCACTGTGTCCCTTATTCTGTAAGATGCTGTAGTTTTAGAGTATTTAATGCTCAAATCTGCAGTTTTCAGCCAGAAAAAAGAGTCATGAAAAGAGTCAGTTTTTCATGCCCCGCCCACCTAAGTGTAGCCCCGCCCACCTCAACTGATAAACCTATTGTTTTGAATAGGTAGAAACATGTGAATAATTGCCAGGAGGGCGGTGCTAGCCTTTGGTGGGCGGGGATAACACCTGCATATGAATAAGATTTGAGCATTAAATACTCTAAAACTATAGCATCTTATAGAATAAGGGACACAGCGCTGGAAACAGCATGTCTGTCACTAGCTTGTGCTGCCCTCAGCAAGGGTGACAAAACTTATGTGACAGGTTCCTTTTAACGAATTGCTATATCTCAATTTCACTAGCAATTATAGGTCAATGTAAATAATGTAGATTGATGCGGCAGCGTAGCTTCAGAAAAGTGAATATAGTACATTAGTGGGATTGCTTATTAAAAAGAGGTGCAATTTCGCCCCTTACCCTCTGTAGAAACTGCACGCCAATCACTCCTATTCAAAGCCTCTTAAGGTGACATCATCAGAGGTGGCCCCTATAGATGAACAAATCATAAGTTATCATGTACAGAGGGGCTTTTTGTATTCGTTAACAGACAGCCTAGATAGTGAATGAGAACATGAAGAATAAATGTACAACCTCATACAGTCACTATGACACCACTGTCCTCCAGCTGTAATGGACACAAAAGCAAGGCTACAAGCGCGTAACTTATCCGCACACGCACCATAGAAAGGAACACGCACGTGCGCAGTGTAAAAAAGAACGGACTTAGTTAAATTCCGTCTTCTTATTGATAAAGTGCATTCAACTTAGACACATGCCTGTGCACTATACAGAAAGTTGGACTTTCAAATCTACCATCTTCTTATTAATAGAATGCATTCCACTAAAAGAGAGTAGAACTTCTTTCAGGGAGTCCTATGGCCTTATGTATGAAAACTGTCTAGGTGTAAGACTTTCTTTGTTGCCTTTAGCAACCAATCAGAATGCCCCTTTCATTTTTTAGAGCACTATATGAAATGAAAGGGGAGCTATGACTGGTTGCTATATGCAACAAAGAAAGTCTTACACCTAGACAGTTTTCATACATGTGGCCCATAATGTTCCAAAGGAGGTCTAGTCAGGCTGCTAAAATAGAAAATTATTAATTTGTTCAGGGGCATATACATCAATCTCAGAGTAGAAAGACATATACACAATGTCCGATCATCAAAGTATGAATTTAAATATTCAATCTTAATAGCTTGAAGAAAGGCCGTGAAAGTAGATCGTTCATTAAGACTTCTACGGCTCAGACTATTAAGTCGGTTTATTTTGCCTTTGGGCAAAAAGAGTTTTGGATTATAGGGTTAATACCCTACCCGCATAGAGGTCATTATTGTTGTGTAGGTCATAGAAAAAACACACAATGGGGCACATTTATCAAGGCAGTTGCTCCAGAATTCGGGCACAATTTGCGACACAAAAAATGTCGTGCATACTTTACACCATATTTACTATGTGTTTTAGACAGTTTCTAGACACTTCCGCGCCTTGTCCAACAAAAGGGACGTGGCCTCAATAAAGGGTTGTGGCTTATTGGGAAAAGGGGCCCTGCTTTGCATGTGCCAAAAAATGCGCCAAACTTTAGTGGCATAAAGTAAGTCTACTTATAGATGGCATTAAGTTAGACTTGACAGTTTCAACCTGAGCCAGATTTATCAACACTATGATAAAGGACGCGAACTGTAAGACTGTCTAGTCTAACTTAGAACTGACTAAGAGTTAGACACTATTGATAAATCTTCCCTATTGTCTTTTCATGCTTTTGTACACGTGTGTTCTTCATTTGGATGTGTGTTTTAGTGTTTGGTTTTCATGCAATTTTTCAGCACATGGGACTTCATTGTAACTCATGCACCTTTCAGCACATTTATGCACTAATAAATGTCATGCACTCCCGTTTTCTTTTACAATGCGTAACGCTGCAAATGATGTGCAAAAAAAGCACAGTTGTGTGTCTAATGCACGCTTATTCCCATTACAGACAATGGAACCCTTAATGTGACATTTTTTACTTGGCTTTTTGATGTGTAATTGCAAAAAATAGTGAATCATGAGAGCAAGCAAAAAATAAGCTGTGTGAACCTGGCCTCACACTAATCAAAGGGGGTCAGTCTTAAAGAGAACAAAGATCTTTCCGGCTTATTCACTGCACAGTGCTCTCCCAGACACCTACAGTGCAGGGAGCTATAACTAAGCCCCATACCTCACTGGCATGGGAATAAGCCACCTAAAAGGTTTCTTTGGAAAATAGTATCTGATGTGGACGGAAAGTTTTACAGTTTTATAAATCACAACAACTAATAGAAACATCTTCAATCTCACAACTGCCCAGTATATTGGAGCATCTGAAGATTATCTAACAATTATAGTAAGAAAAGGGCTAATAGAAGAAATACTTTCATATTTGTTGCTTTTTGGAAGCGGCAAACAAAAGGGTTCTTTTTTATAAGGTTTCTACTGTATTCATATGAAACAAAGTAAATAACATTGTCCTGCTGTTCTATTTATCCACAGTCCGCAGGAATCAGTATTGCCAACAAACCAGCTTGCCAAGCCACAGGTCCTTCTGCAGTATGCTACCTAATAGAAAGCAGAGATTTATATAGCAAGTAACAGAGTTAATGCACCTGTTAAACATGGTTATTCTGCAAAATGCTTTTGGGTTCAGAGTATTTGCAGAGAGCTATCCACAATGGAAAACCTACTTCTGAATATAAATACCAAGATACATTCAGTCTTCAGCAAAAATGGCTAGGATCGCTCTGCAGCACAATTGTGCAAACTCTTTAAAATGCCAAGCTTTTAGGGTTTGTTAACCACATCCTGACGAGGCTGTTCACCCCTGTTCATGACCAGACAAATTTTAGTTTTTTTTAGTACATGCAGGTTTGAAAATTGCACATTAACTTTGTTATTTCACTGTTTTTGTTTTTTTTTTTGCATTTTCTTCTTCATGATAAATAAGGTTTGATTTTTATGTAATGTTAACATTATATGTGATTATTTCTTCATTCTTTTTTTAAATAGCAAAAGTGTGACAAATATTTTTTTTAAATTGTATTACGTTTTCTTTATGCACATTTTTATATAAGTGATATATAGTTATAGAGTTGTCAGGGGCAGAGCTTAAAATTGTATTTAAGGTTTTTTTAAATTAATTTTTTTATTTTGTTTTGTCTTTAATTCCTTTTTTGTATGTATTTTGCATATTGACCCCTATAAGATAATTTTTACATAATTATTTTTATAACTGGGGCTGATATATTAGACCCTGTGACATGGGAAATACAGCCCCCCAGCACAGGCTACAGGGCTGACATGACTCTCACACTGACAGCCAGCTCTCCCCTCCAGCAACTGTTTTATGCACTGCAGTAGGCATGGCTCCAGGTACCTGTGACAACCTACCAGGACCTTACTGAGTCACTCCAATCCCGTCTAGCTGCTGTCTGTGTGGCACATGGCAGTTACTCTAGATATTTGCTGCTGGTCATAATAATGTGAACTGTCTATTCACCCTATTTAAAGGGGTGTATGGAGCCTCCTGGCTATAGGGCAGATCTAGGTCTGTTGCTGATAACCCTTTTTCTCCTACTGCACATTCTGTGAGGACATTCTAAAACGTCCTTACAGAGTTAAATGCCAATCCCAGATGTTTCAAGTCAATGGGTGGTCGGCAAGTGGTTAATGTCCATTTATTCCAACAGTTTTTAATGACGGTCTTGCAACCGGCAATCTAACATTAATGAGCAGTTCTCTTGGCTGCTGGATATTGCCTGAGGAAATGTATAGACAAGTGTCTTCAGGTCAGAAAAGGTGAGCTGTGTAGAAAAGTGATTCCTAAAGGAGAACTACCCAGTAAATGAAAGCGTGAATGATGCATTATAATGTGGTGTTCCAGCTACGTTCTACCTCGGTGTCAGCCGCAGTGCGTTCTCTGGTTTTCTAGCGTCAGTGCATGTGTCTTTTGTTCGAGTAGTTTAGCATTTTTCGACAGGGATCCTACTAATGAATGTAAGCGCGAGTACACCCATGTCATCAGCATGAAACATATTTGGAATGTAATGAATGAAAAGTCAACAAAGTATGTAAGAACTCTTATGACCTGGATATGCTGCTGTGTATAATGAGCATGTATAATATATTCATTCATGAACTTGACGGATCCTCTGGTAGAAACACGCTGACTGCCTTTAGTGTTATTTCACTGATATTCTTGTCATAAAACTTCTAATGTTGGAGCATTTATGACACCATAACATAAAGAACCGTATTGCTGTTTTTGCAATCTTGTTCTCAAGCCAACTCTAATATAAATATTAGGCTCTACTTATAACTTCAGTGCATTTCTGAATATTTTATATGGCGAACACCAATGGCATCCAATGGACCCCTCTGACTTCCTTTTCTGAAAGGGACTGCCCTGCTATAGGCCCTTTATTTAATAACCAGAGCAGAGAGTGTCGACAAGATATTCTCTTTCTCATGGGCACCCTATAGATTTTAGCAGAAAATAACTGTAATGCCTTTTGTCTCTAGTGGTGGCGCTACAGGAGAATACTTCCTGCTGGGTTCCTGTATAGATTCACTAATTATTGGGGTCACCAAAGCAGTGTACCCTGTGCTCAGTTCATCACTTGGGACCCTTCTAACAAAAAGACATTGTCCATTGTGGAGTCCACCGAGTGAAGCTGCTTAAAGAAGTGTGATCCATCCATTTCTGTATCCACTGGAAGGTTGAAATCACACAAGCAGGTTTTCTTTCTGGATCCACTCCTGCCACACAAATTGCATGTGCGATTTCAGCTAAATAGAAGAATTTTTACCAGAAGTCCCCAGGACCTTTCACACACTGCTGTTCATTGCTTTGTGCAGTTCATTGGCTTTGTGTGGCATTTATAAGCAATTTTCACTCTGTAGCAGAACAGACAATAATATCAAAGTCCAACCCTGAGGATCCGGAGCTCAGCAGGCCATCCATCACAATCTTCCATATGGCAGACACCGATTTAGAAGACCAGAGAAGTTGGTGTAGCAATTGTCCACCCTAGTACATAAAGACTTTGCACAGTCACTGCGCATCGGGAGCCAGGAGCAGTAGGATTTTTGACTAAAGGTGCGTTGTTATCGTGAACATTCCGTGACTTTTTCTAACCTTATTGCCTTAAACAAAAACAGGTAAAAATATAACTAGAGAAAAATTGCATGCTTATCTTTAACCTGCATGATCACAACATGATCTTCTGAAGAAGTCCTAGAAACAAGCTGCTTCTTGAAAAAAACTCTGCACCCTTTACTAATTTGGTCTTTGGCTTTTTGTGCTATTACAGTAAAGTTCTCAGGTCTTAAAAATACAACTTAAATGTTTTTATCTGTGCCAGAAATAACTTGAAATCAAACATTTGTACAGGTAAATCAAGTATCCACCTATGCACCATGTAAAAGATCCAAGAGTTATTATAAAATATGATAAGCAATCCGAGATGATTATTTTTAGCAATGCCTTAGGCGTAGAATAAGTAAAAGAGTGAAAATGTGTTTGATCTATTATCTAATTGCCATAATAATTATTTTATCACAGCTGCTACGATTAATAGTTTATGTCTGCAGCTGCTGGGAGACAGACTCATGTATATATTCAACCTTTTATATGTGGAATAATGTACTTTACCCCAAAGGAAAACCAATTTAAAGGGAGTTTGTCAGCAGGTGAAGACCCCAGAGCATAACCCTAAATAAATCAGACATCAGACCAACCCCCCTAAATGACTCTGACCCCAGAGCAAACAAAAAAAAACAAACTCTAGCCCATTTACTCTACTTCTCAATGTTAGGTCCTTATTACCCTGGAAGCCAAAGTACTACTGATGTAGAGTTTAACTTGATGTGATATCATAGCTTTTCATGTTATCTTAAAGTATGTTCACATGTACTCTTTTGTTGTGCGTATTTCGGGTGTAATTTAGAAGAAGTATGTGCCCTAAACAATGTACAATACAGTACCCATAGACATCAATGTAAAATATGCAGCGTCAATCACATACCGCGTCTTTTACAATCGTAATTTAGTGTGCGTCTGCAAAGAAGTGTCATGTCCCTTCTTTGTAGGCAAATTCGTCACATATTGGTTAAACCCCTTAAAGCCGCAGCCTATTTTTTTTTGTCACATTCTTTTTTCCCTTCCCGCTGTCCCAGAGCCATAACTTTTTTTATTTTTCCACTTACATAGATATATGAGGGCTTTCATTTTGCAAGGTAAGATGGATTTTCTAATGGTGTCATTCACTGTACCATACAATATAATGGGAAACCACAAAAAATTCTAAGTGGCCTAAAATGTGAAAAAAACGTACTTGCAGGAGTTTTTTTATGGCGTTCAATCTATTTTTACAAAATATGTATTATCTGTATTCTACAGGGTGATACGTATCCAGCAATGCCAAATATGTATGGTTTATGTTATGTTTTGATATTGAATAAAAGATCCAAACATTTTTTATTTTTCACATTTTTGCCATGGCGCCATTTCTGGGACCAATAGCTTTTTTGCACTTCTACCTACGTTCTTAAGTGGGGTCCATTTCTTGCAGTCTGAAGTGCACTTTTTATTGGTACCATTTTGGGATATATGTGACTTTTTTGATCACTTTTATTCCAATTTTTAGGGGACGTGAAATGACCATAAAAACGCAATACTTGTATTTTTTTCTTCTACGGTGTTCAGTGTATGAGATAAATCATGTTAGATTTTAATAGATTGGACTTTTACGGACGCGGCGATACCAAATATGTGTAACTTTTTTATTATTTTTTTTATTGTAAAATAGTAAAAGAGGGGTGATTTGTAACTTTTAAGGTGACATGTAAGAACGGGGCTGTGCCAGTTATCTGGCATCAAAAAGCTTGTTCTATAGATGTATTAACAGTCGCATTACAAACTTTGGTGCGATGAGTATCGGTGCGACACATTTTAGTGCGCCAAAGATTAGGGGCGTTCTGTACCACTATGCATTACTGGGAGGGTATAAGGTCAATTTGTAATAGTTGAACAGGGAAATCTGCTGGAACTTTTCCCGGAGCATCTATCAAGAATTATCCATCATATGATGTATAAATGCAACATGCATGTCAGTTTTATATAAATAACAATAATAATAATAATAATAAATGCTTCATGACCAACAACAAAACATTTATTCTACATAGTGAATGTATTTTTTGACACAAAACCTATGATGTAGAGCCAATTAGAATAATGGAAAAAATCACTTTGTCTAAGGCAAGCATGATGCAGCAATATTCAAACAATGGCTTTCAAAGGGTTACATTGTGATTTATGTCATGGTTATGGAGTCAGTAAGCCTAACTTCTATGCGGGACTCTGAATCCAACGCCTCTATTTTCTACACTGGGTCTTCAACAACTTCTTTATAAATGGCTCATAGACGATATTTAGCAATGACAAATGATAACACCAGACTTAGGGGCCTTAGATTGATACAATACATTTTGAAATATTTCAAGATAAGCATTACATGAATATTGAAAATGTAAGTTTCATTTGAAGTCAAATTTGCAGTCAGTACAGATTTACATAACTTGGTTCTTACTCCCAATATACAACCTGGTCTATGTGACATATTAGGTGACCTAGTTGAAGAATAAAGGTTTTTTTCAGGTATATACTTTGTCTATAGATATGACATTTACTTTATCTGTTAAAAAAGAGACACTTTAATGTACCTTTGTATTGTCATTCTGAAAATTGATGCAGCCTTTGCTTTTTCTGCAGAGATGAAGAAAAGTATCCTTAATAAACCTGTGATATCTATACCAATGAAACTATTGGCCTATATCTAAGGCACAATATACATCTGCAAATGGTTTTTTGTTTTTTAGTACAGGAGTTCATTTTCATAACTCAGTTTTGAAAATAAAATATGTATTAAAAAAGGCCCATTGTTTGACCAAGTTTGTGCACAGTGCATGTAATGAGAAAACTATCAAATGTGTCTACCTGGCAAGGCTTAATGCCAAGGTATGAATTAAACATAAATTCTCTTTTGTCTAAAGCCTCATGCTGTAGGACATCCATTAACGGGGTCATTACTGTGCCACCATATGTCTTTAAATAAGCCAAAATGACCATGTACCTTCAACTTAATACTGGTTCTGTACCAACTGGACTGGAAAAAATTGTGCATTGCTATAGATCACGATTCCATTCTGTGTGGCGGCCAACCATCTGGTCTCAGACATGCTAGTCTGTGTCTGGTAACCGTTCACATATATTTTCCAGTTCAGAAAGTAGTGGTATATAGCAGAGGAGAAGGCCACTATGTGACCGTCTATGGGACCCTTGGCATAATGAGACTTCCCTGACACTCCTGTGTGGTACTCCAGAAAGAAGCAGATAACAGGTGATCATGCATGAGTGTGGTTATCTTCACTGTAGTTTATGAGAGTCGGAAATAGTTGTCCCAAGAAATCACAAACTACTCACAAATTGAGAGAGTAGCATGCATGTGTAAGGGGTTATATTGTGTTAGGCTGGTAGCACAGGTAGTTGCCATGGGAAACCCGGGCGTAGGATGGCCTGGTTATGGCAAGGGCACAGTAAATAAGTTCAGTCAAGCAGTTTGGGCCTGTGTATATAGTGTGCCGTTAGTATCGGTGGGGCTGAACAGCCAATCAGCAAGCTCGAAGGGTGGAGGTGGGCTGAGGAGAAGGGGGGGCAGCTGGTGCTGAGGGCGATGAAGTTGCAGTTAGTGACAGTTCAGTCCTATAGCACTTCTCCAGTGATGCTCCAACAGACATAACTGAGGAAGGCCATTCGGCCGAAATATTTGAAAAAAAAGTCTGGATTACTACAATAACCTGTATGCTTATACCCTATTGGAGATATATTTACTTTTGTCCTAATAAATATCACTTTGATTTGCATGAAAAAAGGTGTGCTAAGGCATTTGTTTCTACAAGTTAAGAGAGAGAGAGTTGACAGCTGTTGGGGCCCGTGTCTAAGCGAGAAGAGAAAGTGAGAATAAGGAAGAGGAGGATTGCAGCAGCCATGAGAGGTGGCAGATTTCTGTCGCTATCATTCTTGATGTCCAATGCCCAGAGGCCATGTAAATAGTTTGTGTTAAGCAGAAAAAACTGTGGGAGGCCAGGGAAAGGTCCCCACTCTTAGAGGCCAGAATTATTCGGGAGAAGACACCGATCCAGGGAGCAGCATAGGTACACCACGAGGCCCAAGACATTGTAGCTCTGCAAGGTCATTCCTGGGAGAGTAAAATGACCTATATAGAGGTCCCTTGGGGTCAAGCCCATCTCCAGAGAAAAGAACCAGGGAGAGACTACTGGAAAGGTCAGGCAGCGCAATGAGGTGGACATAAGGAGAGTCCCTCGGTGTACTGTGAGTGTGTGCTGAAACTGCTGGGTGTCGTGACAAGTGAAAACAATATTGAGAGTCAATAGTAAAAGCCTTGTTAACCCCGGATGAAACGTGTTGTTTGAAATTATTACTGTTGGTGCACTACACATCCCACTCCACACTTCTCCCCACAATACAAAAGAACTCTGGTAAGGGAGGTTTCTATGGGCAATGGGTGGACACAGTTGGACACCACCATAGCCACCGTTACCTTACACATGCATGAACTCTTCCTTTCTGCAGTGTTAACCCCTGTATACCTACTAGACAGGTGGTATTCCTGGACTTATTACTGGCATGTATCAGATACTTATAGCATATGATTTTAATATTCCATGTGTTACCACAGATGTTACCACTTGTTTAAGGTCTATTGACCCATGGTTGGTCCAATCTGACAATGTGGACCTTAGATCAGAAAAGGTTGTCCATCTTTGTTTCAGGTGCAGCCTGCACAGTAACATATAAAGGCTGTAGAGCTCTGCACTAGAGAACCAAACAGCCTCCAGGCTCAATGGCCCTGACTTGTGTAGCAGGTCAAACTCACCTGCCTGCAAGTAATGTGAAGAGCTACCGAGTCTCGAGAAAAAAGGTTTCATGTGTTGTTTTTTGTGGTTTTCAAGGGAACCTGCACTAATTTCAAACTGCATCAAACCCTATCCATTGTGGTTTTAACTTTAATGGGAAAAACTGCAACACTGAAATTCACGTATAGGCCGGATTCCCACAAGATGTGGCACATTTGCTAATCTGGTCTTTATACTTGTACTGGGCAGTCTAAAGATGCAAAAATTCATAACAAGGCCAATACTTTTTTCATAAATGCGATTTTATAAATATTTCCAAATATCACATCATACAATGTAACGTTTCCATATGAAGAATGAACAGGTGAATAAAAACATTCAATGCACTCATCCACATAGTGCAAGAACCAATTCCAGCTATTTAAATCCACAAGGTGCTACATTGATCCATGGTAGTTAGAAGAAGAGCCATCAGGACACCTGTTTTAAGGTTGCCATCTGCTTTCTAAAACAATGGCCTTATTAAGGATTTGTGCATACTATATACAGTATGTCTGAGTCTGGAGGACACTTGGATATCGAGGCCCGACTGCAGTTACTCTTCATATATTCATATATACATCACAGATATCTGCAAACTCAGATATATAATATAGTTGTGGAAATGTAATCCACCATGTAACTTACTAAAAGAGTACAGGCAGACATAGCAGCTTCGGGTACTCCATACATATAGCAATTGTGAGTCCCCTTCCTGATCTTTGAAGAGATTTGGCGGATGATCAGATTATCAGCGAACCTCCTGCCAAGGTTTACATCACGATCTAAGGTAAGATGGTAACACATACATGTATGTTTATGATGTTCCCTAGTAGTAAAAAAAAGAGCTAGTCCTAATGCTAAGAATATCTCAATTATGATCTCTGCATGACGTTTTACGGGGGCTTTGATTACATTTTTGTGTGTCTGTAGGAGAAAATGAGATTCTATCATACATAATCACAATAACATACTTATGAATTGCAGTTGGTAACATTTAATTATTGCACTGCGTGGAGCTTTAGAAGCAAGCAATGTTTTAATGGATATTCTCCAACAATACATTTTAATATAATTCACACTGACTTACACAATATATGTTTTCAAAATGTAATGACTACAATCAGGTCTCGGGGCAATTATACAGAGGTGAGGCACTTGCAGTTGCCAGTCTATGGCTGACTGGAGAAAACTCATCATCTCGCCAACCTTTCTGTTATTCTTTCATTGACATTTTATGTTGACTTATTCCACACAATTTTATACATTCATGAAATTACATACGGACAGTCCCTGACTTACAACATTTCGAATTACACCTGTCTCCTAGTTACAAGCAGAGGTTTATAGGGTGTAGTTCAGCGTGCTAACTTCATACAGTGCGTCATGCCCCATAATAACATTGGAACGTCATAAGCCTTGCTCTTACCCCTGAACTTTACGGCCGGCACAGCACAGCAGCTTGGCACTCTGGTCTTGCTCTGTGAACCTCGGCATAACAGGTCTGTTTTTACTGCCCCCAGTAAATGAGGTGAAATCTTTAAAACAGGGGCACAGACAACAAAACAAATGTAAAAGGGCTGATAACCATTCCCTGCACTATCCACTTAGATTTTATAAAAATGTACCTATGTCCCAGTTCCAACTTACATACAAATTCAACTGAAGAACAAACCTATAGTCCCTATGTCATTCGTAACCTGGGGACTGCCTGTGTGTGTTGCCAGTTTACACTGTTATATGCCATAACTTCAGTGTTGTCCCATGGAAAGATATAATGCAATTTTTACAAAAATGTGATGGCTGTATTAACGTTTGTGAGATACTATGGGCGACATGTCAAAAAAGAGTCGCTTCCACGCCAGTTTGAAGGTGCATTAAATGAGTGTATAATGCGCCTGAATAAATAAATCTGCCAAAAATCTGGCATGTGGTATACCTTATATAGCACATTTAATGCACCTAATTTAAGCGTATACAAAAAAATGGTGCATAGCACAACATTGCTAGCATATTTGATGCGCCTACTTTAGGCGCATTCCACCATGTCAAATGTGCCTAGTTCTGGTGTACAACAGTTCGTTTATATAGAGAATACGGTGTCAACAGTTTTTTGGTGCAAAATACACAAAAAAAATGGTGCTGCCCTAATGTGTATTTGTGTGTTTTTATGTGTGTGTATACATGTGCATGCATGTATGTGGGTGTATGTGTGAATTTGTGTGTGTGCATGTATTTATGTGTGCTTGTATATGTGTGTGTGCCTGTGTATGTATTATGTCTGTGTGAATGTGTATGTATATTTGTATGTGTGTTTATACATGCCTGTATGTATGTATTTGTGTGTGAGTATGCATGTGTGAATGTATGTCTTTGTATGTGTGTATTTGTGCATATGTGTATGTATGTGTGTGCAATGTCATCACACGTTCCTACTTGTTGTGTAACCTGTAACATGCTGTTAAACACTTAATTTAATAGACATGCACATGGCAACTAGTACATTTAGGCATGTAGACATGTCAAGACATCTCCTGAGTTAAAACGACATCAGTATAATAAAGTGATTGAGGCCTTTGAAGTCATGGTGTTGGTAGAAGGGAGTCTGAGTATTTCGAAACTGCTATCTCTGGATTTTACGCACAACTTCTAGGTGTTTACAGGAAGGTGAAAAGAAAATCCATTCACGCACCTGTGGTGAATGCTTTGATGCTATGAGGTCAAAAGGAAATGGCAACTGATTCGAGTGATATAAAGCAACATTGGACTCAATTAACCGTTACAAACCAAGGTAGCAGAAGAGCATTCTGAACGCACAGTACGGCGAACTTTGAGGCGCATTTACAGCAGCAAAGACAACTGGGTACCATTCTTTACTAAGAACAGGAAATGAGGGCTCAATTTGAAGCTCATCAAATTACATGTAGATTGGAAAAACGTTGCTGGTTGTGGTATCAATTCTGCTGGATTCGGATGGTAGGGTCAGAATTTGGCTAACATGAAAGCATGGATCATCTGCTTGTATATGGTTAGGCTGGTGTGGTTGTTGGTGTGGGAATATTTGTATTGGCTCTTTGGCTTGTATTGGAGCATGTTGTTGTGATCTATGCCAGATGAATTGAGCAGTTCTGATCAAGGGTAACCCGTTTATAGCAAAGGTGTACTATAAGTGCCGGTGCATGTATATGTATTACGTCTTGTGTGTGTATGTAAGTATGCATGTGTATGTATGCACATTTGTGTGTGTGTATGTGTATTGCTGTGTTTGAGTACGTTAATCAGATATAAAATGCCTTATCAAAGTGATGGTAAGGCATATTTTCCATCTGCTTCATAATGACTTATTGGTGCTGTGTAGAAGAGGTCATCCCCACAGTGTAGCTATATTAAACTAAACAAAGTAATACTTTAAATTCTGGTGCATTCTTATTCTCTTCAAAGTGTCTTTTCTTTAGGCTGGCTTCATACTGTGTTTTTGGCCTCTGTTTATCGAATATACCAGAATAAGCTTTCAAAACACTGAACAGAGGCAGTGACAGATGTCTAGCAGTGGCATCCACCACCCATAGACTAATATGGGACCTGTTTTAATGGATTCAGTGTGAGCTTTATCATCACGTAGCCATTAAATGTATTCCATTATAGCCTATGGGTGAGGGATGTCATTATAAGGCATCTGTTTAAGGCATTTGTCACCCATTGGCTATAATGGCATCTGTTTAATGAATATTTCATGAAAAGCTATTAAAGACATCATGATGACACATCCACTGACCAGATTCCTGTGATGGATACCATAGAGTGGCATCTATCTCCCATAGGCTAGACTTTTTTGTACCATCCCTTATATACCATCCATACTTCATTTTTCATGGTTTACAGATGTATACCAGCTAGACAGAGGCCCAAAAAAACCTCTTAAACTCTTGTAGGGACATTTAGGGGGAAAACACTGCAATACTGTATGCAGTATTAAAGCATGCACATACTGTAAATAAGCAGAAGAAGACAGCTGATGTCCTCTGCCTTTCCATGCTTTACACACTGCATTGAGGAGCAGGCATTGTGTATTGCTGTACTTTACTTACAGCCTTGTATGATACCTCACTTAAATGGCAAACAACTTGTTAGGCGGAAAAAGTTATCAAGACAAGTCAACCCTTAACTACTATTTCTTAACATCTGTTTCTATCCTCTTAACAGACATGGAACTTTAGGCTATGTTCACACGCATTAAAAAGGGACATATTTTGGCCTGTATTTTGCGCCATAGAGAACTAAGGGTTACGTCTCCTTTCCCTGCTCGCACAATACGGCGAGCGGGGAGAGAAGTGACTCGTCAATTATTCACAGCGTATAAGTGCCGTGAATAATGAATGTCTATGGGGGCCGGTGGGCTGCTGCCCCTGCCCCTGAGCACACGGCGTAATTGCTGGTGAAATATGTCCCCGCAATTACACCGTGTGAACATAGCCTTATAGTAATTACCATACTTCTAATTCCTATGCTGCTACTAGCATCCTATAGGGAATGTGATACCCAATTTTTTTACTTAATAACATAGTTATTTTTTCCCCTATTTTATCCTATTATTTCTACTGGTAAAGAAACATAAAAAAACAATGACTAAATTTTCATATTTCCCTGTATTGGCAAGCAATTGGAGCTAGGGTGAAAAGGTGATCAGGTAAAGCCACCAGTACAATGGTTTCTAAAAATCTGTTCTTGGCCCATTCTTGCTGGTGACCTGATCTGTCCCCTCCTGTGGTGCTTTGGCCACCATTGACAGGATGCTGTGCACTGGCTATGTCTTGTCATTGGCAGTCGCGAAACTTATGACGGGCAGCTACAGTATCTTCTAACTAGTAGCCTCAGCATACTTTAGCTAGCATCTACAGGATCTTCTAACTGGTGAATACAAGTTTCTCTAAGACCCTAGTTGGCAGCCACAGTATCATGTCAGTGGCAGCGGAAGGATCTTCTAGCTTCCTCCTACACTAGTTACACTGTTAACTGTTCACTCCAAAGAGTAGTTCACATGTAGTTCACAGCTGATCCGGCTCCAGCCGGCATCCCTTACTTTCCTATGCCCTATGTGTGCTATATAGCATCTGTGCATGTGACGTGCAGTGATGCACTATACAGATGCTATTACAGATGGCGGCTTACTGTCCTACACAATCCTTGAGGTTTTAGATAAAAACGCTGACTTTATTGCAGATTATAATTTACAATCGAGCTCATCTATTCACTCCACATCTGTATGTTAAATGTCACATTTCGATAATTAATGAAACATTTTTTTTTTTTTAAAACCAGTAAAGAAGAAATAAATGCTACAAAAGCCAATGCATTTCATAAAACTCAATTGAATCATTAGCACTTCTAAAGAGATCTTGGCATATTAGCATGCAAAGTGAAGAACAAACAGTAAACGATCAAAACCATCATCAGATTAGACAATGTTTCTGTCTCCATCTCCCAGTAGGATAAGATATATAATCTACAGAGAGCTCATCACACCCAGCTGAGAACAGGTTAATGTAATGGCATAGTCAATGCTATCATACTCTACACCTCAATTCTTAATGTGTCTTTCCAGTCCAGGGAATCACATTTCAGTTGTGGTTGTTTCAATGATTCCACACGCAGGGAGCATTCGCTCCAATCACTTAGACACAAGCTGTGTTGATGTTTTTCTCCTTTGCTTTCAGAGTCAGAAAAAAATATCTACTCGCATATAAATAAATAAATTTCCCTCAAGTAAATTAAATTTTCCACTGGGATCATTAATCTCTTATTAAAATTCTGTATATGTTTAAGAAAATACAAATCCCAAACAATGCAGAATGTGAGTCAAACATTTTACAGGCAGTTTCCCCCGTTAATGAAATTGTCTTTACGACGAGATGGTTGAGGCATTTTAGTCTGCTTGACAAGATTATACATTCTCTGTGCAACCTACTGCCTTGGTCATCCATTAATACAAGGCACTGACTAGTTAACCATCCACAATGGAAACAAAAGGCTATGGTAGGAACTACAGAAGATACTTTATGAAGGGACAACAACAGCCCAGTGAGATTTCTTAAAGTAAAGGGCTGTGCAATGAAGCTACCCATACACATTCACTACAGGAAATGTTCCCATGCACTGAAACTTATTTTTGATCGTCATCGACCATATGTGTGTACATCCATGTTGGTGAGAGTTCTTATGGGCATCATGGTAAATTGATTAGGCCATTCTATACTGTCCAAAACTGGAAGACTAGTGAAAAATCTTTTAGCTCAGGCAAAAGTTGCATAATAGCACCATAAATAAGAACACTGGAATATTTGCTTGACTGGTCAGCATAACTAGGTATTAAAGCATACCTCTAATTATATAAAAAAAAGTTACATAAATCAACAGTGGAAGCACAAATAATAATTAATAAACTTTGTAATGTACATTACTGGTGAAAAATACTTCTGTCTTCATATATCAGTTTCTGTTTCTCCTCCCCTTCTGCATTCTAATCAACTTAGTCTTAAATAACTAACAGAATTTGTCTTGCAGAGGAAATGAGATTCCTGCTTCACTAAAAGCTCAAGTTACAGCTGCCCATATAAGTCTATGGAGAGGGGAGGACGTTTAAATTAAAGCAGGATACACACACACACAAGCAGCACACAGAGGACATAAGACAGCAGTAAGGAGCCGGCAGTAAGGAGTAGTAAGGTGAGAAGACAGTCACTAGCAACATCTGTTTGTCTGTCTATGTCTCTCCTCCTCCACCCCTATAATTAGATTTCTAAGGGCAGCTGTAACCTGAGCTCTCGGTGAAGCTAAGGTTCCAGGAGATGGATTATTTTAGTGATTTTTGAGTCAATATATAAAGATTGCAGGAGAGGACAGTAAAAGACCCTGATAGCTGAGAAAGAATACATTACAACGTTTTTTATATTTACTTGTCCTGTGGAACTATGTTTTATAATTGGAGGTAAATTACCTATCACAAAAGAACCTCTGCATATATGCTATATACGTGCCCTAAGAAATATAACTATCAAAGAAAGGAGAGCCCCTGCTAAGGAACCACTTTTCACTAGGGGAGAACTTCCAAAGAGCTGCATCTACTCTGCAAGTCGTGGCCCAACCATGTATTACCTGGTCACCTATTCAGTTGATGCCAATAGGCTCATTGCCTGGGGTTGCAGGAGCTAGGATGTTAGGATGGCTGTTTTTAGAGAAGGGGTTGTCTTCATGAAAAGCCTTTAAGGTAGTTCCATGATCTGGAAAGTTGTGTAATCTACCATGTAAAACTAAGTAAGTACAGTGTGGTACATTTAGTGACATCCCCAGTCACTAATACTAGAAGCATATAATAGAATAAGAAAAATTATATAATAAGAAAATGAGTACATAGAGCTAGAACAGGGAGCCAGCAGTCTACAACTGTGTCTTTAATGTTTCAACAAAGATTAATCTGAAATATAAAATCTAACTTGTTAAAACTCCACATAAGGCCTTTGATCTTTATTTAAAAGGGTCCAAGTAATTTTAAACAATTACTTTACAGAGGATCCTGAATCAAAATAGGTAGAAACAGATAATATTTTTTGCTTGACCTCTGACTGTTCAATCTCTATGTTCTTTTTCATTTACTATAGCACAAAAATACAGCTTTAACCCATTAAGGACTAAGTCTACTGTGGAGATAAGGACTTCAGGAATAAATTGCTGAATCCTGGGAGCTATCATTTTTGATTTTTTTCATCAATGGATCTATATAAAGGCTTGCCGTTTGTGGGATGAGGTATAGGATTAACTTTTATTAACTTTCTGGAGAATGGAAAAAGAACAGAAACTCTGCCATTTTTATTTTGCAGTTTATATTTTGTTCCATTTATCCAGCAGCATAAATAACATTTTATTTAAATATTTCACATTTTTACAGCATTGTATAGTTGTAGTATAGTTTTTTATGTTATTCTATTTTTCTAAAATAAAAGTTTTCATGGTAAAAAATAGTTCTTAATTCGCTGTACTCCACGAGCCATACATTTTTCCATCCATGTAGTCACAAGGTGCTTGAATTTCTTATGGCAAATCATATTTTTAAAAGTATGGTAGTGTAAATATAAAATATTGTTTTAAGAGGTATTCCCAACTTATTGACTAGCTTTAAATATGTAAGAAAAGGTAAATGAAGACTACTACCAAATATGTTGTTGTCCTGAATTTGCTTTATTTCAGAGACAGAGGAGTTCTTATCTCCTGCTTGTGTACACAAGATTTCCTAGGTTACTAATTTTCTCTGCTCTAGCAGGCCTGGCCGGATGGTGACATCACTCTCTGCTGTTTCTTACCAGCAGCACAGGAGCTTGTTTATTTTTCTTATTGACAAACATTAGAACCTCTCCATTACCAATGTATCTCTAAAGGCTTGTCCACATGGCAAGGGCTATTGGTTGGTTTTTCAGATGGTTTGCGGTTTTAGAAACTGTCTGAAAACCGACAAACAACATTTCCCAAAAACTTTAATAGAAAATCCGTTCAGCAGTCCCCACTGAACGGATTTTCTGCCGGGCGGTTTTTCATACTGCCAATGTTCTGAAAAACTTAGAACATGTTCATTCTTCTGCCCGGTACGGGCAGAACATGAACATGTGAATGTGAAGGGGAGCGGCTTCTGCAAACCGTGGACAAATACCATCCCTTACATGGCAAAAAAAGACAAAATACCAGTCAGAAAATCTGACTGGTATTTTGTCAGTGCCGTGGGAACGCACCCTGACATGATAAGCTAGAAACAGCAGAGCTGATATGCCAATCACTGCTGTAGAACCATCCATAGTAGAGATGGGCGAATTTCTCAAAAATTCGATTCGGTCACTTCGCCGAATTTTCCGACAAAAATAAATTCGGTCCGAATTACTTCGGCACGAATCGCGTTAAAAGCAGCTATTTCCAGGCTGCACAAGCCGCAGGGTGCTGTAAAACGTTGTCCATGCTTAAATATGCAGAGGGAGCTTGGTTTTGGTCTTATGCCCTCCCCGGGCACTATAATGTCCAAAAACCTGGACCAAACAAAAACTCAAGCGGAAATGTACCTGATAAAGTCATGTCAGCGAAAGCTGGAAAAAAACAAGCTGAGAGCTCAGGTGGCAACATTAGTGACAGAGTGTGGAGGTGACGCGGGAGCCACAGCAGCATGAGGTCAGGCAGTGGCAAAAATGACATTCTGGAGGTGGCAAAACACGAGGAAGCCACAGAGTGGCACAATGACTGAGAGCGGAGGTCACGGCGGCAGCAGTAAGAGGTCAGGGAGTGCACAATGACATTCTGGAGCGGCAAAACATTTTTAGGCCACAGAGTGGCACAATGATACAGTGTGGAGGTCACGACAGCAGCAGCAGAGATCAGGCAGTGGCCACAATGACATTCTGGAGGCGGCAAAACAGTATTAAGCCACAGAGTGCACAATCACACAGTGTGGAGGTAGGGCGGCAGAAAAAAAGAATCAGGCCCAGTGGCCCCAATGCCTTCTGGAGGGGGTTTTAAACAGAAATTGGGAAAACAAGGGGCCCCAATCAAAACAGTGGGGGGGGTCACGGGGGCCCGCAGAATGAGATCGGGGCAGGGGCACAAGAATTCTGGAGGCGGCAAAACAATTAGGCCACAGAGTGGCACAATCAAAAAACAGTGTGGAGGCCCCCGCGGAAAGCAGTATGAAAATAAAGGCAGTGGCACAATGAAAAATTTTGAGGGGGAAAAAACATTTTAAAGGCCCCCCGGAGTGGCACAATCACACAGTTGGAGGTAAAGGGCGGCAGCATAGAGGTCGGGAGGGGCACAATAAACATTCGGAGGTCAAAACACAGAAAGCCACAGAGTGCACAATGACTGAGAGCGGAGGTCACGGCAGCAGCAGTATGGGGTCGGGGAAGGGGCACAATGAAAATTCTGGGGGCGGCAAAACATTTTAGGTCACAGAGTGGCACAATGAAACAGTGGGGGAGGTCACACCCCAGCAGCATGAAACGGGCAGGGGCACTAGACATTCGGAGGCGGAAAAAACATTTTTGGGCCCAAACAGATTTGGCACAATCACACAGGGGAGGTCACGGCGGAAAGAAAGTATGAGGTCGGGCAGTGGCAAAAAATGACTTTCTGGGGGCGGCTAAAACAGTTTTGGGCCCACAAGGGGAAACAAACACACGTGTGGAGGTCCCAAACGGCAAAAGGAAATAAATTTCGGGCAAGGGCCCCCAAAAAAAAAAGGGGACATTCTGGAGGGGGCAAAACGTTTTTGGCCACAGAGGGGCACAATGAAACAGGGGGGGGAGGCACGACACACGGGCATGAAAACAGGCAGTGGCAAAAAGATAATCTGGAGGGGGCAAACGTTTTGGGGCCCAGAGTGGCACAATCAAAACATTTGGGGGGTCAAAACCCCAGCACATGAGTAAAGCAGGGGCAAAAAGAAAATTCTGGAGGGGGAAAAACAGGAGGAAGCCCCCGAGTGGCACAATGCTGAGAGCGAGGTCAGGGCGGCAGCAGCATGGGGTCAGGCAGTGGCAAAAATGACACAGGGGGAGGACTTTGGCAGCACCACAGCAGCACCCATGAGGCCCAGCATGGAAACTATGACACAGTGGGGGGAAAGCCAGGGCAACAGCACAGCGGGCATGAGGCTTTGATTTGGACAATGACGAGTGTTTAAAGGTGGGTGGCAATACCATCCCGGGTAAAGATGGGGGTAGGCAAAATGGAAAAACCCTGTCACAGTGTGGGCATCAGGTGGGGGGGGTTTTTCAAATAGTGGCTGAGGCAGGTATTTTTAAACCCCAGACTGACCCAAAGGAAATTGGGTTTTGGGGTGGAAACCCCTTCCCCGATCCACCCTAAATCTCTTGAAAAAGGGGCCCAGTCGCCCCAAACATTTCCCGGGGACAAGGGGGTTCCCCTTTGGGGGGTAACATGGCCCCCCCTGCACTGAAACACCCGCCCCTGGCCACACAACGGCCCGGGCAGGACAGCTTCTCCACTGAAAACCCCGGCAAGTTGGGGCCCCACACATCCATTTGGTTTCCCCTATCAGGGGAAACTTCTAACTGAGGTGGAAGAGTGCTGCCAATTAGGCCAAAACCCTTTTTGGTTTCAGGGACTGCCCAGGTCCTGCTGCTGCGGGCTGGCGACTGCCCTCCTCACTAGGGGGTTTGAAGGAACTGCCACATGACTCCAATTTGGGTTTTACTACGAGGGGGAGCGGGTTTACTGCTCCCCCCCCCCCCACCTTCCCCCAGACCGCGGCAGTAGAAACGTGAGCGTTTGGGGCCCCCCCCCGGGGTCAGACCTGTCAGGGGAAAGGGACAAATCCCGGGCACATAGGCAGCACCCAAAACAAAATTAGGGGGTTTTCCCCTATAGTTTTTGAGTTTGTTTTCCCCTCTAAATAGCTGGGAAAAAGGCTCCTTTTTGGGACCGAAGCGAGGGTCCAATAGGGGGGAGAGCCAAAATCATCCCTCTGCCGGATGCTGCCCTATTCGGCGTCCACTAGCCAGGCAAATAAGAAACCCTGCGGGCCATCTGCCCCAAGTGACCCCGAGGGGCTCCCCCCCCCCTTTTTCCACTGTATACGGCCCACGGTGTTTGGGGGGCACTCCTCTTCTCCTCATCTCCATTCACCTCCTCCAGCTGCTCCTCTCCTCCTCTCTTGTCCCCCGGGGTTTAAGAAAATCCCTCATTTCACCAGACAATGTTTTCTGCCCCCAAATGTCCCCCCCTCCTCCTTCCATTTCATTCCCCCCCGGGGCCCAAAATTTGGAAAACGAGATGTAGTCGCCACGTCTCCAGTCCCCCCCCCCAGACAGTTTTTTCAGCATCTGTTTCCAGGACATAAAAGCAGGGGAATGATTTTATTCCCCCGTAGCCTGGCGCCCGACAAATAACTGGCCCCCCCCTGAATGGCCTAAACAAATGGCAGGTGTCCCCAAAGAGCTCCCAAGGGTTTCCCTCAAAGTTACACGGGGGAAAAAAACTTCTGTCTGCCTGGATCATAAAAAAGGGTCATTAAGGGCCCTTTCTCTGTTCATACAGTCGGCCAAAAAGGTGGGGGGGCGGGAATTCCCGGGTGGAAAAAACGCCTATCAGAGTTGTTGGGGGAGCCGTTCGGGCCGCGCAACCGGGAGGTGTTTCCTTGGTTTTTAAAACAAAAGGATAAAGGAAATGCACATTTCCGGGCCTTTTTCAAAGTTCGAAATCGGGGGAAGACTTTTCACAACCAATTGAACACGGGGCCCCATGCAGGGCCATGGACCCACCCCTTTCCTCTTTGCAGCGCTAAAAACCCAGTTCCTCCCATTGCCCCTCACCATGGTTCCGATTTGCAGTTGGCGCGGAAAACCCCAAAACATCGATTTCTTGCGCATGACACGAGCAGTTCCCCCCCTTTGTGACTTCCGTTGGGCCCGAGGAAAACCCCAGGTGAAAAACGCGTGACACCGCTGTCCCCCTACACATGTGGTATAAATGGACCCAAAATTTGTGGGGGCTGAGAGGGTGGGGGTTTGGGGGGAGGAGGAGGAGAGGGAAAATTGGCGGGTGAAAGCATTTGACAACTTTGGGGAGAAAGCACGTCTCCTGTCCAATTTTTTAAAGGTCCCGGACGGGAAGCACTTTCCCACCCAGGGGGCCCGGGAAAAAGGAAACATGTACGGCCCTGACCGTAGTTACAGCCCAGACATCTGGCGCTCCCTTTGCACCTTGAACAAACCGATAACCCAAAGACTGACCCCCCTTCTTTTCTACAAAATTTAAATGCGGGTATTTGCCTTTTTGGAAAAAAAATTTAAGGGTTTGGGGAACTCTCCTCCCCGGCTCGGCAAAAGCCCTTAGTTTTCTAAAACGGGGGCGGGTTTCCACCTTTTTGGGAAAGGGAGGGATTTGGGGACCAACATTTGGACCAAGGAGCACGGTCAGTTTCTGAAACCTTAGGAGGGTTTGGGGACCATACTTTTTGTCTTTTTGCAATCGCCTCGCTAAACCGACTGCGGCCCCAAAAAAGAGTACGGGGGGCAGGAGCATCTGGAACGGGATGAGTCAAAGAAAAAACAGCTCCCTTCTGCAGAGGTGGGGGAGCCTTGACTGGCTGAAAGGCAGGGCATGCCATTTGGGGGGCCTGCTTTGCTGCGGCGCCGGAGGACCCCCAAAATTTTAGAAACCCGTTTTCCTCCCAGGCCCCCGGGAAAGGGCGCTGCAATGTTTGACCGGCCGTGGGGGGGGGGGGTTTTTTTTTTTTTTTTTTTTTTTTTTTTTTTTCCCAAAAAAAGTTAAAAAAAAAAAATTTAAAAACCCCCATATTCGGCTCCTCCCGGGGTCCTTAAACAAAAAACTGCCACACTGCCGAGTACGGGTTTTTACCGCCAACGCTTCCCTGGGGTGGAAAATACTGCCGGGCCCTTTCCCTCGCCCGAGCCCCTGTGCTGCTGCCTTCGTGGACCTGCGAAACCCCGGGTTTTTTTCCCCGTTGGCCACTTTGGGTCCCACCCAAAACTGCTGCTATCCTGCTGAAACACCCCACACAAAAAACTTGGCTGGCTGCGCTGCGGGGTGACCGCAAGCTGACCCCCTTCACCGACGATGAAAGAAGCCCTTTCCTCACCCGGGTCCCCAAAGCGGTTTGGCTACATCATCATCCTTTTTTGTTTTCACGTCACTGCTGTCCTCCCCCCCCCGGGCTTTGTATGCCGAGGGGTGACCTCTACAATATTTCCCCCATGCCCCCTCTCCACATCAAAACTTTTGCCCCCTACTGCAAGAAGCCAAGGGGATATTGGGCCCCCTTTCTTTGCTGCCAAAATAACACTGACTGCCCTCCTCAAATTGTTCACCCTCGCTATAAAGTGGCGCCTTTAGCCCCCGACCCCATAGAAAATCTCTGGCTGAGGGAACCGGATGGGAAAAAGAGGCGGGCGAGGACCCGGTGAGGGCCGCTTTACCCCCTCCCGGCCATTCCAACAAAAATGTTTTGGGCTGAGGTTTCCCCCCGACTCAAGGGGTGGGGTTTTCAGATGTTTTCTGGGAGGAAGAGGAAAAACCTATTTAAAACCCCCCAAGAACCCTTGGGGTTCTGAACAACACACGGCCGCTAAAGAAGCGGCAGTTGTGGCCTCACCGAGTGACCCCCTGCGCCACGCCCCTTTCTGGCTGTGACCCCCGGGGCCGTTCCAGGAATTTTGTGCCACTGCCCCTCGCAGGTGCAGAGCCGCCACCTCTCGACAAACGTTTGTTCTAAAATTTACAGACACCGGTTTTTTTTATGAAATCTGTATATGAAAACACCCCGTTTTTGACCCCCAAAGAACCCCAGTAACCCAAACTTGGGTAACCCTTGGATATAAAAAAGCCCCCCACAAATGGGCCCCCAAAAGTTTCCCTTTTTAGTGCCGTTTAAAAAACTTGGGGTTTTTTCTAAATGTAAAAGCCAAAAAAACGGCTTTAAATTAAACCCCCCCACCCTGAATTAGGGTACGGGAAAAATTTATAAAAATTTTTTGGGGTTTAAAAAGACGGTTTTTTTTTTGTCACACACCAGCAAAACAACGCTTAAATTTTAACCCCCGGATGTAAATTTCGCCCAAAAAATTGAGCCCAAAAAATATAATTTGTCGCTTGTTACAATTACGTGTTTTTTTACCCACAAAAACAAGAGATCAGTTTTTAAATTTAAACCCTTTTCTTTTGAATTTGGCTACAGAAAAAATTTTTTATTTTGGCTTGAAAAAAACGGTTTATTTTGTCACACACCAGCAAAAAACGCTTTAAAATTAAAACCCCCGGGGTGTAAAAATTTCGCCAAAGAATTTGAAACCCCATAAACTTTTAGCTTTGTAGCGTGTTTCAATTGGCCCCTTTTTTTTTTCCTACGCCACACAAAAAGATACAGTTTTTTAAAAACCCTTTTCTTTTGAATTTTGGCTACAGGGAAAAAAATTTTTATATTTTGGCTTGAAAAAAAACGGGTTTTTTTTTGTCCCCGCACACCAGCAAAAAAAACCCTTTAAATTTAACCCCCGGATTTAAAATTTCCCCCAAAAATTGAGCCCAAAAAAAACTATACCCTTTTTACGTTTACAATGCATGTTTTCTAAAGCCCCCACAAAAAGAGATACAGTTGTAATTAAAACCCTTTCTTGTGAATTAGGGACAGGAAAAATTTAAAATAAATTTTTGGGGTTTTTAAAAGACGGTTTCTTGGGGGCGCACACCCCAAAACCCAAAGCCCTTTAAATTTAAACCCCCCCTTTAAAATTTCCCCCCAAAGGGAAAAAAGGGCCCCCCAAAAAAAGAAAACCCTTTTTTCGTTTACAATTTCGTGTTTTCTACTCCACACAACAACAGATACTGTTTTAATTAACCTTTGCTTGTGAATAAAGGGTATAGGGAAAAAAATTTTTATATTTTTGGCGATTTAAAAAGAAAGGGTTTCTTTTGGGGGCAGCACACCACAAAAACAACCTTTAAAAAACCCCCGGATGGGAAATTGCGCAATAGAAATTTACAGCCAAAAATGAAAGGGGATTTGTAAAGGAAAAAAAGCTGTCTCTTTAAAAAGAATACCCAAAAGAAACGGCTTAGATCCCACTTTGGGTATGAATGTATAGCAAACGTAAATGGACCCCAAAAACTGGATTTCAGAATCCCCAAACCCCAAAAAATTAGAAATAGAACATTAAGAGAACAGTCCTGAACAAGCTGAACACCCCACAAAATCGCTATAAAAAAAATCAATTCTCAATAAGAGCAAACACCGGCAGCACCTTTCCCATGACACATGGGGAGGGGTTGACTCCCCGGCGTCCCCCGCCCAAATTTTATGTCGGTGACGTCCCCAGAAAACCCCCGGTCCCCTGATTGGGTTACCCCTGCACATGTCCAAACCCGGCTATCCCTTCTTCCTCCCAAGTGCTTTGCCCCATGTAGCACCATGGCCGCAGCCATTTTATCAATCAAAACACACTTCGTTCCCCAAAGTACCCCCCAAAATTCGACTTTGTTCCCAAACCCAAGTTTTCCTGAAATTTTAAAAAAAGATTTCCCCTTTGTTAGAACCCATCCCCCCCAACTCTAATCCCTAGCCAACCAGGAAATGTAGCCTGCACTACTGTGGCTCAGTTTAAACAACATGGGAAACCACCCCTTTAAAATTTTTTAAAAAAAGAATTTTAAAATTTTTGTGTTTTTATAAGGGGGAAAAAGGGAAAAAGAAATCTTAACATGCTATTAGCATTTTATTTCCATTACTTAGTAGTAAACTTTTCTTCGATTGAAAAAACCCGAAAAAGCATCCTTTCTCTGGCTCACCCCCCTAAAAGCGTTTCTAGGCATATATGGGGTTTAAAAAGCGGGTTTAACGTTATCAGCTTCTGTGTCCAATTTACCCCAGGAAAACGGAGTTGACCCTAAGAAACGTACATGTTTAAAACAAATTTTCATTAATCGTTAAAAAAATACTTGGTTTCTTTCCCTAAGATGGTAAAGATTCTTCTCCTTCTGTCCTTATTCTAACCCACAGTGAAAACATCTATTTAGTAGCCTTCACGTCCTTCCTGGAGGAGTTCCTGCAATACCAACAGACCAGATAACAGGCTGAACAAGCATTGAGCTTGTAGCAGAGGCAGAACATGAACTCAGCCATTAACTTTTTAAAGTAATTCTTTATTCCCCTGGCCAGTGTCAATGTGTGTTTGGTGCCGGTGACAGCTAGATTTTACGCTCAAATTTGAACATGAAATAACTGTATTTTCCTTTACTTCGTACAAAATTTCAAAGAAAGGAAAAAGGAAAGGAAAAAACGACTCTTAACAAATATTGAAAGATAAATCCAAATGGTTAAAAAAAAAGCAAAATCAAATATCCACTGTATTTAATTTAGTGTCTCTGGTGCCTAAAATGCCATGTATTAGACCTGTCTGTATACGTTAAATGATGGATTGCAGTGCAGGAGGATAATGTTCTTCTTAGAAGCAGTGCCTATCAGACTGAAGAGATAAGTACCACAATGAATGCAAGCCTGAAATAGCCATGCTACTTAAAAAGCATGGACAGGTGATATTTGGAGCTTAGCAATCTGTAATCATGGCCAAATCAAAGTAAAATACCTTTACAATTCCATTAAAGCACTGTATATTTTCAGATACAAGCATACATAAAAGAAAACAACTACAAAACAAGTTACCAGTGATGGTAATACTATATATATAGTAACAGGACCAGGGAAAGCGTAAGGACCCACCCGAAGAGGATACACAGATAGGGAAAAAGACGGGGCTGCCCTCTAGGTTTTAAATCCCCAAAAAACTTCCCTTTTCCGCCTGCTTTTAAACCCGGGCCCTAAGGCTTTTGTTCCCCATGGGTGGGGGAAATTTTGGACCCTATTTGGCCGAAATTTTTCGCCATACCCGCGTCCAATTTCGGGCCAAAACACTCCCAAAAAAAAATTTCGGTTTTTGCAAAGTTTCATAAAAAAGAACTTTTGGGTTACGCCTCCTCCCCACTCGGACAAAACGGGCCCAGGGGAAATAAGTGAAAAAAGGGCAATTTACTTGCGGGGAATACACGCGTATAAAAGAATGTCATTTAGGCCGGTGGGGGTGCCGGGGCCCCCCCCCTGTGGTTTCCCCCGGTTGACGGTATGAGCTCCCGGAAAGTCCCAGCAAAATTTTGGGTTCCCTAAAATTATTAAAGCCGGGGGTGAACAAAAGCCTAAGAGGGCAGGGACAAATGGGCAGCATTTCCCTACCCCCGAATACATTTAAAAACAAAACAGACGAACCCAAAAAAAAATAGCAGGGAAAACAACAGGGATGGGTTAAAAACCAAAAAGGGGAAACCGTACCGAAAATGAATTAAAAGGGGAAAAAAGTAAGTCAATAGGGAGGCAAAAGAACAAAATTTCCAAAAAGAAGAAAAAAGGAAAATTTAAAAACGCGCAAATTGTAGAAAACCAAAAGGGTAAAACCCCCCCAAAAAAGAAAGGGGAAAAAAAAGGGAAGTCATGGACCCATTTCCCAAATGTTTTGGACCCGGGTCCCTATAATACAAAAAATTCCCCGACAAAACGGTTTTGGGAAATTTTTTTTGTTTTTTTGGGACTATATGGGGGGTGATTTGGGGACTTTTTAAAAAACCCATTTGGGGCCCGTTTTTGCATCATTTTGGGCAAAATTTTTGGGAGCCCTTTGCTGTTTTGGGGGAAAAGTGCTGCTTCCCTAATTTTGGTTTTTTTTTGGTGGGCTGGCTCCCCGACATCCAGAAACACAGCCTAAAGGGCAGCAGCTGTCACTCCACAAACCCCATTTCCCAATTTCTTGGGTTTTCTCAGCAAACCAAAACCAGACAGAGATGGGGCGGCAGGGGCCTGTCAATCGTTGGGCCGAATCTGGCAGGGTGTGTTCTTTTGGGGGAAAAACAGAAGCCGTATAAAATACCAAAAATTTAAAGGGGGCCAAAAATGCATTTTACGCCTTATCTTTCAGACAAAAAGAAATGTGCTGAGCCCCAGCAGGGGCCCGGGCAAAGGGGGAACCCCCGTTGTGTGTTTTCCCCTGCTTGCAATAAAAAAAAATGTACATGAAAAAAATTCACATTCTACTGTTTGAAAATAACAGTGACCCTTTTTTTCTGCTGACCCCGCACCGGGGCACACAAAATTTTAAAACCCAGTTCCCCAAAAGGGCACGATTGGCCCTTTCCCCCTGGGAATTCTTAGTGGGTGTAAAACCCGTGGACATCTAATTTTAGCCATTTTCCAATTTTTTATCAGGGGTTTCTTAATTTGGGGCCCTTTCCCTTGGAAAGCCCGTCTGTTTCTTTTCCTCCTTGGAAAAAAGGTGACACTGATGGCAGCGACCCAACCCACATTTTATATGGTGACTTTAAACAGTTTCACAGTGCTTCGAAGGAGAAGATGGTGAACATGCTCTTATTTCTGCCCTTTATGAGCTCCAGCAATAACTCTACTTTTATGGAAGTAGTGACACAAGAGTTTCCCAAGTTTTTCTTTTTTTTTGATTGATCCCGTTTCCCCTTTCCCAAACAGACGTTTTCCCGCCAGAAAAGGAAAAAGAAAAACGCTGAAACACATCCCCTTTTCCTGTCTGACTGGCAGATTTCTGACTGGTTTCTCAGTTTTCCCATATCTTGCCACATTGTCTTGGGCGTGAAACCCAAGTGCAAGCAATTTCTGGAAAATGATACAATTTTAGAATTACCAATCTAAAATTGGTAAGAAAAAAGATGGGAAACTTTTTCCCCGGTGATGTTTTTAATGAAACCCTATAAAGATGATTTCCAAAAAAAAGACAGTTTACCCTTTCCCCCAAATTTTTTTTTGATATTGGGGGTTTTTTGAGAAAAGGGGGAGGGTGGCCCAAACATTTTCCTCAACATTAAGTGCGAAAGTCTCAATCCAATTGAAATAAAAATCTGATCCATGACAAGGGAATTTAAAACCCTGGGAAAAACTGTTTTGTCAACCACTTTTTTTGAAAAATGAAAAAAAATCTTGATTTTAGGGTATTTTTTGGGTGAAAAAAAGATTTCCCTTTAAAAACTTTTATGGAGTCACAGTTATCATCTGTAAAATAGGGTAGAAGCAATTTTTTTAAATTTCCAAACTAGAGGGTCAGGTTGTTCCTTGCAATCGGGGGGGAATTTTAAGAATGGGTTTTTTTCTTTTTTTTTTTCGCAAATTAAAAATTTTCTTTAGGGTTTTTAAAACAAAAAACCTGTCCAAAAAAATTCCCACAACTGACTTTTTTGAATGTCATACCACAATAATACTCTCATACATGAAGAACATACAGATTTGTCACTCTTACCTTTGCATGAATTTTGTGAAAGGGCTGTTCCGACACTGAAAAAATACATGTCAATTCTTTGGGGCATGACAGAAAATAGGAAAGAAGAAAACTTATCTCATAAACCCTCCTGTTTCATTAATGCAGCTGTCCCAGGGATCCTAGCAGATGACTTCCCCCGAAAAATCCTTTTAAAGACCACCGAACCTTTTTAAAAAGGCCGATCATTCCAGGGGGAAAATAAGAAAAGTAGGGGGGAAAACATCTGTCGGGGGTTGGGAGAAAAATTCCCTTTTTTTTTTTTTTTCAAACCCCTAATTTAATTTAAAAAGCCTTTTTTTAGTGTCCCGGAAAATCCTTTGAAAGGGTTTTCCCGTTTTCTCTTAAATTCAATTTCTATTTTCGACAACTTTGGATAGGTAAAAATTTCCCCAAAAAAGTGTGGATTTTTTTTTTTTTGTTTTTTTTTTTTAAAGCTGGTTTAAACTCACGCCCCCACTTGGGATATGTTAAACCAAGAAGAAAGATAAAAAAGGGCATATCGCTTTTATATTTAAATATAAAGAATTTTTTTTCGGGTGACCATGGGGAAATTTTTTATCAGTAGAAGTATCTTTTTAACCCAAATTTAAAACTTTTTGGGGTTACCAAAAAAAACTTTGGGCCCCCATTATGAAACGGTTTTTGGGGCTAAAACTCTTTTTTTTCCCCCATAAAACTAGGGGGAAAATAGTGATTTTTAACAAAACCCGTTTCATAAGGGGCCCCTAATTGCAAATTTTTGTATCAAACATAAAATTTTTTTAGTAATAGATAAAGGCAATTGAAATTAAAAAAGAAAAATGAGGAGATTTGGTTGGGTAAATCTAAAACAAAACTGTCCCATTTTGTGGTTTTTTGGTTTTTAAATTTTGAAAATTTCTATGTATTAATTATCTACCCCTTACCTGTCGCATATTTATTGCTGGTTTTAAAGGCATGGAGTACAGGTTTCTTTTGGGGTTGTTTCTTCTCGGAAAATAAATTGCTTTTGTATTCCAGTTTTTTGTCAGAGGAACACCTTTGGGACAATCCTAGTCGAATTGTAGCATGATTAGAAGTGACACAACAAAGTGTTCTTCCTTCTGAAAGTGGTAGTTCTTTGAACAGACAATGAAACACAAGCCTTGAATTTAACATCATTTAAATGCAAACGGGAAAATGAAGTGCAGGTTTTAAAAGGGTTTATTTCAGATATTGATGTGTTTTGATGGATTGCCAGAAAAGTTTGACAGTGGTGGGGAAACCCCTTAAGACCCACCTATTGATAGCCCCCCAAAAGTTTGCGGGAGAGGAGTGGGGCTTGCGTGATATTCTCCATTCTTTTCTGTGGGAGTTTAGAGTAACGTTTGGGATGAAATAACGGGAGGGGCACATAAGGGAACCCCCCTTCCGTTTTGATTAGATTGGGGGGCCTTTCTTTAAATTAGGGTTCCCCGATGTGGGAAAAATATCAGAATTTGACATATTATAAAATGGATAAATGCCCGAGATAAAAAACCAACTCCACCTGTATCCCGTTTTTTTGATAACTGAAGAAACACAAGGGTAACACTTTAAAGCAGAGTCCAAAAATAAAGTGTGATTTCACCTGGGCATCTGCTGTTTATGGTATATTCAATAAACTGCAAAAAAATATCAATACAATGTGCATTACATAATACCCAAATTTTTGTACACACCGCAATGTGCCAATCATTTGTAGACCCACTAAGGTATACCCGGTGATAAGGTAATTGAGCAATTTTTTGGGAAAATATCTTACTTTCAGGCCCCTTTACCTGATTTAAAAGTGTAAATTGCCCTGGCGATGCCAAATTTTAAAACATGTTGCCCCTAAATGTTTTTACTGCGTTTTACGCCACGCCGCTTTAGAAACACACATTGTTAAGCTGTGGGAGGGCTATAGCATGATGAATCTTTCTGCTGTTCCTAGTTATTCCTATTAGACTGCAAGGAGTGCAAGAGATTTATAAAGATTCTTACACCAAGCTGCAGAGCTGTAAAGGGTATTTATTTTGTAAATGAAAAACTTTCATGTCGGTTACTGGATAAGATCTGCAGGAAGTGTTGACCCTGGACAGACTGCGTTTTTGATAGATCTTAGAGAATGAGAGAAGGAGGCAGGTAGAGATGAGAAGAGATGACGAACCAGAAAACCTGTGGCTCTAAAAGGAACCAACTTTTTTTATATCTAAAAAAAAAATCAACAAAAAGTTATTTAGAAAAAAGTTTCAATTATTGTTAAAAAGCTAAAAATATTTTAAAAACCCCTTTAAGGAAAAGGATGTATAATATTGTTAACGGGTTTTATGGTTTACGGTTTTTTTTGTTAATAAAAAAACCCATTTATTTTATATATTACTTTTGCACAATTTTATTTTGCTTCAGTAAAGTATTTGACAAAAAATGTTCTCTGGACGGAAAACAGGTTTATAAATGTCCTGTAAAGGGTTAGGGGTTTTTCACAGGGGTGTTGGATCAGTTTTACATTCTGAAAAAACGATTGAAAAACTGCATCCATATGATTCAAAAAGATATCCCCAAAAAAGCATCTGCAAAGCGTGTTTGGATAAATTTTGCATGCATTTTTGTTCGTTTTTGATCGTTTTTAATGATTTTTTCAAAAACACAGACATTAATTTTTATCCCAAAGCTTTTTTAGGGGTTAAAAGGTGTGTTTTTGGGTATTTTCCCCGGCTCCAAAAACGCAATCCATTTTTTAAAGGGATTTAACTTGGGGGCCATTTTGGGTTTGAAAAATGGTCCAAAAACGGATTGAAAACGCTGTGTAAACATACCCCCAAGGGGGGTTTGGGGTGGTGAGTCATGCTTTTTTCTTTTCTGTAGCACGGAGCTTGTTACCCAAGTCAAAGAAAATTTAAGTTTAGGCTTGTACCCCTTTTGTTACAGATCAAAAATTCTTGCAATTCACTATTAAAAAGGAAAAAAACAGGAATAGCAGAGCTGATATGCCAATCACTGCTGTAGAACCACCATAACCTGACCAGGAAGTGTGAGTCTAAAGCTGATTGTGGGTCTGTGAAACTTCATGTCTATCAAAAAATTGTACAATTTATTATCATACAATAATAGCTTTATTTGTTGAAACTGGAACCAGAGAAAGTTTCTAGATCTATTTTTTTGTTATCGCAAGCTTTTAAAATTTGCATAAGGGAAAATTGTTATTAAGTTGACTCCCCCAAAATGAGAACAGAGGGGGGTATTACAGAAAATTACAGCCCCCCCAAAAATAGCTTTTATTTAAAAGTGGTGGGAAAACTTTAATTTTTCCGCACTAAAGTGATTTATCATAGAATTTTTACCCAAAATTCTTTTATTTTTAAAAAAAATTAGTAGGGTAAGCTATTGAAATAGTGTTTAAATATATATGAAGGTAATGCTTGATGACAGTTTCTAATAAAACGTAAAAGACATGAGGTAAAAGGACAAAAAACCCCAAATTTCAAATTTAAAGTTATATAGTGGACACTGCCAATGTTTTTTTATAATAATAAGGCTATGTCTCCACGGCCCCAAAAAATTTATTTTTTCAGGCAGCCCCTAGACAGTAAAAAAAAAACGACCTGTAGTTCCCGGGTCATTTTTTCTTGGTATTTTGGGCCGGCAAAATTTTATAACATTTTGCTAATTCCAGCCTTTGAGTTTTTTTCTTCATCTTCCCATACAATCAATTGTATGGGCCGATGGCAAAAAAACAAGAACCAACTGCAGTTTTTGCGCAAAACATGACAAAAACTATTGTTGTGTATCGGGAAAAAAAGTCGACTTTCAGCCGTTTTTTGTCAAATGCAGTGAGGATTTAGCCTAATGCTCACAAGAGCTTACAATCTCGGTTGATGTAGGGACGAATTGTGAGAATCTTTTGTTTCCTATGGTGGCCCGTTCCATTATATGGGAATATACACAAAATGGATGAATCTGCCACCTAAACAGAAATTATAGGCAGAAAAAGCAAATTTTTGTGGGGATGAAGGGAAGGGTTTTGCAATTTTTGGGATCCTGGGAGGCCTGTGAGAAAACCTTTCAGAGTGTAGAAAAAAAAGATGTTATAAGTTGCCCTTTCATTCAGATTTTAGCATTGGACCACTTTAAAAAAATATAATTACAACAAATGTGAAATTTAGCCCGATTAAGGGTTTTCTTCAAGTACACGGTTATTAAAAGAAAATTTCCATGCCTGGGTATTCTTGGAAATAAAAAGGGTGTTAACCCTCCCATTAAAAAGTTGCATTATAAAAAAGGCGGGGAAAAGTATAGGTTTTTGGTTATATTCCCAAAAAGCTTAGGGACTCAGTATATCACCCCCTTGGGGTGTGATTGTAATCGCATCCAATCACTAGCTTTGCAAAGTGATTAGGAGTAAGCCAAACCTAGAAATTTTCATAGTCAGCTTTTCGGGTTTTTTTGCCCCTCATCAGTGTAGAGACTAGCTGGCTGGGCGAAAGGCTTTAAACATACCTCAGGAGGGCAAAGTTCTCAGCCATGGTCGCTCCATTTTTAATTTCACCCAGCCGACCTACTTTGCTCCACACTGATGAGGGCCAACACCTTTGAAACAACTGTCTGTAGATAAATATCTGGTTTGGATTTACTCCTAATCACTTTGCAAGGCTCAGTGAGTCAGATGTGAGTTGAGGAACACTTCATCCAATATGTGACACAGAGTCCTAACTCCTCCCTCTTAAGTATATTTGAATATATTTAGCATAAAACTCTCCACACATGTGCATGCTTCATAACTCTAATGAGAAAAGCTACCCCTTTTGTTGATGTACAGCCCACTGACAACAAGACTAGTTAATTCATTCATACAATTCCAAGGGGAACAATAGAGGAATATCAAAATGTAGAGTTCTAAGAAAAGATGCTCCAAAACTGTTGCTTTTTTAGCAAAAGTAAACATTTACACAGACATGTCAGGATAGAATTAACGCGCAGAAAGCTTTACTAACATATACTGCACAATGCAATAATAGGGCTAAAATACTAAAGCCCTCCACAGCTTAAAGAGCATCAAGTTGTCTTCTCTCTGAGCAGAAATGAATCAGTTTGATTTTCCTTGCAGATCCCTTTTTTTCACAGAATGTCTGCCAAACCTGCCTCCATCGGAATAAATATGCACATTTAACTGAGCCAACATGCATGTTAATGAGAAGATTGAAGGAATTAATTTTCAGCTCAAAAAGTCTAAGTATTTAAATGTTTAAGGCCAGCTTAACAGCCTGTTACTTCATGGGGTTTATGAATCAACTGATGTAAGACAAAAGGAGAAAATATAGCAGAAAACATGGCAGTCAATGAAATAGTATGATTGGAAATACAGCAGATACATGCCCATCAAGATCAACCAGGTGAAGGGAGGGTGAAGTGAAGGAAAGAAGGAAATGATAGAATTTATCACTTCATTAGACTGTTTTCTTTGAAACCTTGGATACCTCATTTTAATAAGAAGAACAGGGCTGTAAAAGGTTCCACACTGTCTGACCCACATAATAGATAAGTAGAGCATATTGGTCACTACAGGTGTTCATGCAATGGATCTGGCCCTTCGTTATGGTGTCCTTCTGTAACTGAAATGATGACACAGATGTGGACATGTGCACCAGCATATTTTTTTCTTTCAATGAATATAATAAACTTGTAGACTAGTCTATTCCATGCACACCCTTAGGCCCGGTTCACACGGCTTATTCAAGCCGTAATTGTGAGCCGGATTGCGCTCGCAATTCCGGCTTGAATAAGGAGCGGGGGCGCGGCCCGCCGGCACCACAGACTTGCATTATCCACGGCGCGTATTGCGCCTGGATAATGTGCATGTCAGTTTCTCCCCACCCGGCGGCTTGCGAGCGGGGGGAGAGCGAGGAATCCACTGTTCTCTATGAGAACGGTGGATTATCGTAATTACTGCGACGGATTGGCCAATCCGCGCCGAAATAAGCCGTGTGAACGGTCCCTTACAGTGAAAAAGTTATACTGTGCACTATTTTTTTAATGATAGAGTACAAGGGGGCAATCTTACATATACTATATATATATATATATATATATATATATATATATTTATATAGGGAAAAGAGAGAGAGAGAGAGAGAGATGAGAAAGAGAGAGGAGAGAGAGAGAGAGGGGAGAGAGAGAAAATAATTCCTATAGGCTCCAATGCAAAGTGAAAAATATTATTTTCAGTTACCCTGGTTGATCTATGGCAAAAAATCGTTCTGTTTTTACCTTCTTATTCTGCTTGGTGATTAGACTGAGTGAACATGAAAAGTATTTTTATACACAGGCTCAGATTGGCCCACAGGGGAATAATGGAAACCCCTGGTGGGCCCCTGAGCATGATAGACTTGCAGTTGTTTTTTAACTCAATATACATTCTCAGAAGAGACACAAAAGCAGAAAAAGAGAGGCAAAAAGCAAGATGCATGGTATAGAAGGCATGTACAGTCATTTAAAGTAGCTGTAGGCCCCTAAAATAAACTCCACCGGTGGACACAGAAACTGATCGGCTGGTGGGCCCCTAGGATCAACTCCATCTGTGGGCCATAGGTATCTTAGTCCAACACTGTTTATACATTAATGTGTTTTTTTTGACTCATGGATTAGTAAACACTTTTTCTATTTTTTTGAGATTGTGGAGTGCTATGGCTTTACATATTTTTTTATTTACATAAGGATTGTGTCATTTTGTTACAAGAAATCCTCTTCTGAAGTGATCAGCTATGTCTGATAAAACCAAATCCTGTGGTTAATGGTTCTCCAGCTTCATTGCTCTAAAGTTGTGTCCACATGGCAGAGGACAAAATTCTGGTCAGATTCTAACCAGAATCACAATTTTCATTTTTTTGGTCCCGTTCTTTGTTCCGGTTTGTGCCCCAGTTTTCAGATTTCAGACATCCCATTCAGTGGAACAGTAGCATAGTCCACCATTTTGAAGTGAAATATGGTGGAATATAGAACATGTTCTAAGTTTTTTAACCTGATTTTCAGATTTGAAATCCGACCTCAGAAAATCTGAGCTGTTTTCTATTGAGGTCTATGGGGATGAATTACAGTCAGATGTTTGCAGAATCTAGATAGCGAACCCCGCTTAAAAATCTAACAGTAAATCACTGCTGTGTAGACATAGCCTAAGGGGCCGTTCACACGGCTTATTTCGCCGCGGATTGGCGCCGTACTGCGCGCGGGCTTTGCGCTGCAGTACGGCGCCAATCCGTCACAGGAATTAGGGGTAATCACAGTTCTATAGAGAACAGTGGATTCGTCGCTCCTACCCCCCTCGGCGAAGCGCCGAGGGGGGGGAAACTGACTTTGAATTATCCAGGCACAATACGCGCCATGGATAATGAAAGTCTATGGGCGCGGGGGGCCGCGCCCCGCCCCCCCCCACACCCGCCCCTTATTCAAGCCAGAATTGCTAGCGCAATCCGGCTCGCAATTCCGGCTTGAATAATCCGTGTGAGCCGGGGATTAGGCTGTGTCTACCAAACCAGGACAAAATCCAGATTCTGATTAGAATCTGACCAGTTTTTTACACTCGTTTTAAATTTTTTGGCCCGTTCTCTGGCCCTCTTTTAGCTGCAGTTTACAGATTCAACCAATTGAATACTACATTTTCCGTTGGAACATGTTCCAAGTTTTTTTTTTTTTTTAATTTTTCGGTCCGTTCTCTGGCCCTCTTTTAGCTGCAGTTTACAGATTCAACCAATTGAATACTACATTTTCCGTTGGAACATGTTCCAAGTTTTTTTTTTTTTTTAAACGGCGGTTTTGAAATCTAACCATCAGTAAATCCAAGCTGTGCAGACTACGAGCCTCTTCACAAGGCATAATTGCAGGGCGTAATTACGCCCTGCAATTACGCCGGGACTTAAGGAGCACACGCCGACTCCTGCGAGGCGGGGGGGGGGTGGGCTGGCAGCCCGCCGGCCCCATAGACATTCATTACGAGTGGCGCATATTCGCCGCTAGTAATTGACATGTCACCTCTCTCCCCCCTGCGGCGTATTGTGCGAGCGGGGAGAGGAGATGTAATCCATAGTTCTCTAGGAGATTACCGTATTGACTGGAACGTATCTCGCCCTGTATTGAGTGCAGTACGCCATGTAATACGGGCCGAAATATGTCCCATTTTAAGCCGTGTGAACATAGCCTACATCTCCGATTTTCTATTGCGGTATATGAGGCTGTTTTGCAATCGGTTTTTCACCGGTTTGTGTTATAAACCGAGTGTAACTCATTGCCGTGTATACAGCAAAGAAGCCCTTTTTGTCTCTAAAGAATGAACCTTTTCTTTTTGAGCCAAAAAGGTCTCATATTCTGCTATAGACTTACACAGTAAGAACATAAGAATATCAATCTGTTATTGGAAACAGCTGATTGACACATACAATTTACCACTATTCTGACATGCCACCAATTGATGCCAAGATATAAAACTTTACATTTACCCAAAATTAATCTAATGCAAGTGGGTGCCGAAACGAATGATGCAACTGAAGGCTAAAGGAAAACTCAGTGAAAAATTTGTATCACAATATTTATAATACTAGTGCCTCTTTTGTGAAAAGCCTCTTGGCCCTTTTAAAAGCCCTAATGTAATGGTTTGCATATCTCGGGCTCAAAAATCTCATCCCAAAATGCTGCGTCGATTGGATCCTAAACGGATCCAACACGTATCCAATATGCAGCTGCATGTTTGGATGTGTGTTGGATGCAGCAGGATTGCATACTATCATTTTAGATAGGGCTCCTGCTGCATCTTTCGGACCAAGAATTGACATGTCAATTCTTGGGATGGATCCGAAAGACGGATCTGAAAGATACAGTGAGACGCATCAGTGATCACTTGTGTGAACGCCAATGCATGTTCCATATTAAAAGCAATGTTAATCACATTGCTATTCATTAGATGCGTGTTTGGGTCCATTTGGGGTCCGACAGATGGATCCAAACACGCAGCTAAAAGCGTATGTTACACGGAGTAAAACACGCCGTGTGAACATACCCTTAGTATTTCTATGTCTAGTCTACCAACATTCTGCTCAGATTTTTACCTCAAATACTGATAGCCTAAGAGTTAAAAGATGGCAAATTGGAATTATCTATGTACAGCATTTATTTTCCACCATAAAAATGTTGGTTTTATCCGACAGACTTACTGCTGCTTACCCTATCATATTTTTATTAGTATATTAACGATTGACGACCATGACAAGTTAAACAATAATGCAGTGTCATTTGTCTTACATATCAATAATGTCATTTTAGAACATATTGATGGTTGTACTAACAGCACTATTGATACATGACCCCAGCTGTTGCTTATTGTAAAGGCTTTTTTACATGTAACAATTAATGTTATGATTTCAATAAATCTAAAATGAACGATGATTGCTCAGTTAAGTAAAAATGACTAAAAGAAAAAAATAATATTAAAAAGCCAATAAAACAACGTTTTGTCATTGATAAAACAATGGTCCTTTAAAAAAATGTCAACTAGAAGTATTGATGTCTTGCAAAATGTAAGTGTTTGTGGCCACTAGGTTTTTTATTGCATTAATAGCAAGAGTGATTTTGAAAGTCAGGGATCATTAATCGAGGTTTGGAAAAATAGAATTAGATCCAGATACCTTAAGGAGAGAAGATAGATTAAGTTCATACTGTATACTGTAAATCTACCATGTGTTGTCATTCCTAATCTTTGATGGTAGGCAGTGTAGGTCCCTAGTCTGTAGTAATATCTTTTAGTGTCAGTGCAGGAGGGAGGTTTGTGGCTCCCTGCAACAAAATTTTGGTTAACAGCTTCATTCTTAAGGGCCGTTCACACGGCTTATTGCAGGGACGGATTGTAGCCGTATTGCGCTTCTTACTGCGCTGCAATACGGCTGGAATCCGTCCCAGCCATTACGGTAATCCACAGTTCTCAGAGAGAACTATGGATTCCGTCTCTCCTCACCGCTCGGCGAATGCGCCGGGCGGGGAGAAAGTGACATGCACATTATTCCGGCGGGATACGCACCGTGGATAATGCATGTCTATGGGGCCAGTGGGCAGCGCCTCCGCCCCACCCCTTACTCAAAGCATAATTGCGGGCGAAATCTGTCCCGCAATTACGGCTTGAATAAGCTGTGTGAACCGGCCCTTTGAGCAGCCTCTGACCACCAGCTTTGTAAACATTTGATTGCCGTGGTCTATGACTATGACATAGTTCAGGTTACATAGTTTCCCAATTACCTGACACTGGGGACAATTCTGCTTTGTAAGCCGGCAATTAGGGAATACTAAGGTTATATTCACACAGCGTGTTGGATCCGTTTATGGATCCATTTGGGATCCGAAAAATGCATTCAAAAGCATTGAGTCAATGTAGGTGCGTGTTTGGCTACGTTGTGGCTGCAGCAGGAATGCACCCTATAGTTTTAAATAGGGCTCCTACTGCGTCTTTCGGATGAAGAATTGACATGACAATCAGAAAGACGCAATGAGACACACATCGGCAATCAGTCGTCATTGAAAGCAATGTAAAACACACTACGCATTGTTAGATGCGTGCTTTGGTCCGTTTAGGGTCTGAAACACAGATCCAAACACGCATCTAAAAACGTATGACAACACGGAGTCAACATGCAGTGTGAACATACCCTTAATGTTGTCCAAACAAAATTGTCCCTGAAGAATCTACTAAGATACAGGGGTTGATATGCTAATACATAACAAGTGTAAAATAAAGAATATAGTATGTAAAAAAATGTAGTAAAAATTAGCAAAAGAAATATTGACAATTAGATTGTAGTATTTTAAGCAAAAGCAAACTGATCAATTGCCCAATGCCCAACAGGCAAAGTAATACATGGTATAGCTACAACTATAAAAGACTGTAATATTTAGGTACTTCATGGTGGGCTGTATATGGTAATATTTTCTAGGCACTGTGTGGCAGTATTACACTATTATTTGGAAGAATTTATAAGAAAAACTGCATATGGAGAGCAAACAGCTGTGCTTTGCTTGTTGCCCAGTGCTCTATGATTTTCTAAAACTAACCTTGTTTTTCTAACAGTTTTGTATTTTACAACCTGCTTTGTGACATAAAAAGATGACTTATTTGTTGTCTGGATATTAATTCCATTTTTCTCCTCTAGTAATGTTAACACTACTTATTGTCATTTGCCTCTGCCCTAAAATGCATTTTCATGAAACTCTCTTCTGAAATCATGGAGCCGCAATTAGAATTCTAAGCACCTTTAGCCATTGTACATATATCATCTGAGCAGCCCAGCTCTACACTTGCTTTCTGCTATGAGGACTTGAAGAACAAAGAAATATACTGCACTTGGTCGAGAGCCAGGGGATGTAGAGAAATGCAAAGAAATTTCTGGAACCACATCTTTACTGGAACAATGAGAAAACATAACAGATGTATGATTATTGTTTCTCTGACAAAAATATTACATTCATATTTGTATACACTTTCCCCTGTCACCAGTGAATTACCAGTGCTGTCAGGGAACAACATACAGCTTGTTAATAGTTACTTCATCCCCATATGTGAAATTCACCAATAAATGGTAAGCTGTAATTAACATGAACAACTATAGTGCGAATGTCAGGATTTTTATATTTCCTAAGTCTCTTGACCATGTAACCTCCTGAGTAAAATATGAATCCCTGCAGCCTAGCAAAGTCTTCATAATACTGTAGTGTAAAACCTCATATATTATGGAGGAGCCTGTGTGCTTCATGGAAATATGTTCTTGTTGGTGATTTAGGTCGGATAGAAATCCAGTGGCTTCAAAATGAGATGCACCAAGTCCCAGCAAGATATATCCCTATTTATATCTTGATATGAGAGATGTCTGAATTTCCATAACCCAGCCAGAATTTATATACTTGAAGACACTTATTAAAGACGTAGGCTATTTCTCTTGCTGCTACCCCCAGACATCCACTCGATGATTGACCCGTCATTTCATGTGTGATTGCACTCACAGCCATTTACCAGCGCTGCAGTTATCTCATGTGTTAGTGAAGAAGACTTCTCTGCTAAGAAAGCCTGTCATGTTTCACTGATTGGGTCTCGCTGAATCAATGCAGATGCCTTCTCTTCACTGAAGCAATGAATGAACGGGTTACAGGCAGCATGGAGGAGAATCTTACATGACATTTGCTCTGAAGTGTATTATGCAAATTAATTTTTAAAAATTGTGTTCCCAAAAGGAACTTTTATTTCCTGTCCAAATTCCATAGTGGGTCCTCTATGATGTTCTATACCAGGCATCCTCAAACTGCAGCCCTCCAGCTGTTGGGAAACTACAACTCCCATCATGCATTATATAATCTATAACAGTGGGCATGATGGGAGTTGTAGTTTCCCAACAGCTGGAGGGCTGCAGTTTGAGGATGCCTGTTCTATACAGTCAGACTATCTATAGGAAGTAGTTGATTGTTGTGTATAACAAATGGACAAGGTGCTTCTCCATAATGATGATGATTGCACCCATGAGTTTTATTACTAATAAAAAGGAAAATTGTGCTCACTGTAGGCCATTGAATGATGTGTTCCTCATGTTAGATGGTGCAAGGAAGAGAAACCAAGTTCATTTGGACGTAGGCTTAAAGAGGTGTTCTCACAATGCTGTTTAACACAGCATGCTTCAGACTTACTTTTCCTGGTTAGGCTGTGTGTGGTTCTGTAAGGGGCCGTTTACACGGCAAGGGACAAATACCGGTCGGTTTATGCAACCGGTATATATATCCTGTTTTGCGGCTGTCCCCACCGCCGCGCTGGGGTGGGAGGGGGGTGCTTTTCTCCACGATGAGCAGACTTGCACATATTCCGTCAGAAAACCTGACGGAAGAATGTGCAAGTATGATGTTTTTCGGCTGACACGCGGGCGGAAAAACCACCAGACGGAAAACCCATGCAGTGGGGACTGCTGCACGGGTTTTCCATAGCGCCCCATTGCACTTGTTTGCGGCCGGTTTTTCAAATGGTCTGCAAAACCGCAAACCGTCTGAAAAACTGGCCGAAAACCCGTGCCGTAGGGACATGCAATAGCCTCTTTGCTGCTCCTAGCTAATCCTGCTACAGTGACATGAGTGCAGGAGATTTGTAAACCATAGTGCACAAAGCTACAGAGCTTTAAAGGGTTAAAGCTTATGAGTAAGTAAAGTAAATGAGCTCCTGTATTTCAAGGATAAAGAACAGAGCAGGCAGTGATGTCACCATCCCATCCACTGCTTGAGCAATGAGAGCAGAGAGAGCTAACCGTTCCTAGGCAAGCTTCTCTGCAAAAGTAGACGATTAGATCTGCTTCTAACTGCAAAGAGAAGCAAAATCAGAATAGCAATGTATTTGGAAACAATCTTTATTTACCTTTGATTATATGTTTAAAGCCAATCAATGAAATGGGAATACTCCTTTCACAATCTATAAAGTTTGATTTAGCAGTTGACACAGACAGAATGTAAAATCATGAACATTTATTTTATTTCAGTTAAAAGAATTAAGAAAATAGTAACAAACATATGTTTGCATGTATTTCACACCAACATATGTGCCAAAATATGCCCAAAACAATGTGAAAGTATATTTCCCATAGACTGTTATGTAAAATGCATGCCATCATTTAGGTGACGCATATTGTACTCTTGTGTTTTTTCATGTGCCTGAAAAGAATTGACATGTCAATTCTTACAGTCATATTTGTGGCAACAAATAATTAAGTATAAGAGGCGCATATCTGCCTTGGGCCATTGCGCATCATAATCGTTCTGAAATTCCATGCTTGCAAGCTCACAATTCTAGCAGTGGAACAAACGTGTACCTGTGCACACTGCAACATGTCATATGAACTCCCCGTCTGTTGTAATCCTTTGGATATGTTCACACGGCGTTTCTTAGATGCATTTTTGGATACGTGTTTGGGACTCAAAACGGACCCAAACACACATCTAACAATGTGCAGTGTGATTTACATAGCTTTCAATGTAAACCACACATTGGCATTCAGACGAGTGATCACCAATGTGTGTTTACATGCGTCTTTGTGATGCGTCTTTCGGATATGTTCAAAGAATTGACATGTTAATTCTTGATCCGTTTTACCCAGTAGGCACCCTATTTAAAACTATAAGGTGCGTTTTTGCTGCACAAAAAATGCATCCAAACCTGCACTACAATATAGGGTGCGTGTTGGATGTGTTTTACGCAGCACTTTTGAATATATTTTTAGGATCGAAAACGTATCCAAAATCATATTCAAAAACAGCGTGTGAACATACCTTTAGTGTATATTTTGTTCTAATTGCTATCTTTATTGCTGCATTTCTAGACTCTAACAACCATACTATTATTTACTGTATATGACCATTATTATGTATCCTTCATCCATTCCTAAATCTGTTTGATGTTAACTATTGTGGTTCCAATAGTTTTTTGTAAGGTTGCAGCTGAGAAGGCAATGGCGTGTATATCCCAGCCAGATTCTGAGCATACGCCTGGAGAAATCTAGACACATGCCACCAAGGTAAGGAGCCTTGGTGGAGTGGAAGGCCAGCGTTAAATAGGTGTCGACAGTACAGACTGTCAACATACATTTAATTTATCTGTTAGTATGGCTTCCAGCCATCCCAAGTCGGCCTTTCATTGGAGGTAAGCATAGAGCAGGGTGAGTGCTTACTCCCCATGTTCCACTCCAGGATTACCCTGGCGTATATAAAATCAGCAGGTAAGCTGACTGGGCGTCGGCTGCAACTCCAGTCTACCTTTTGGGCTAGAGGCGGTCACACTGGAGGAAGTCAGTGTCTGCCTCACAAGGTGCTAGTGAGGGAAATACACCTCTGTTAGTAAGTGCTCAACTGAGCAGGAGTTTGGTTTATGTTTACTATTCTGCTGTGCATGTGTGCCTTCCTTTTTTTTTGTTTCTGCATAATAAACATATGGACCAAGGAACCATTTGCACCTTACTACTGTCTCTGTCTTAATGTCTAAAGGATTTTTGCAATGATCTCGGAGCTGTGCAAGCTCAATATATATATATATATATATATATATATATATATATATATATATATATATATATATTCCCCTTTACACTCACTACCATTCCATCAGTGACACTGTCAGCGGTGCCCCTGTCTTTGGCTTCTTGTTTTTCCTGTAGACATGTGACCGTTCAGGAAGTGAATGGCGCATGAGTGTTAGTATCATGGCAATAGCATGTGACCACTGAAACCACTGATTGCCTGCTCCAGACCTAAGTCATAGAACAGTAAGAAAACAGAGAACAACGGGCAGCTGCACCTTTGAAACAGCAAAGTGCAAAGATGAGTTTTTTCAGTGTACAACCTCTTATTATTTTTCATTTTTAAGATAGACAACCCTTTTAAACCACACTAGACCATGTCACACTTCATGGTAACATATCTTGAATACTTCACTATATTGAGAACTTACTGCAGGTAACGATAAGAATGTTCATTCTGCTATTAATGTGATAAGTTTTGTAATGCTGATGAGAGTGTGTTCTTGTTACGGATGGGTCTCATAGGTTGCAAAGTTTGGCAGAACTAGTTAAGCAAACTGTACATTCCTGCTGTGCATAAAAGTGACGATACAGCAATAATGACAAGTCATTTCTGCCATTGTTTATTATTTCACTGTTGCTGTCATTTGAAGCCATTGATTTTCTCCCAACACCGCCATCAAATTGCTTCTCAGCATGTGTCCATTCTGTACAATTGTTCTTCACTCACCTTTAAAACTACGCTGAAAATAAGAAAAAAATGTTGATAGATGACCTTTCTAGATAACGCAGTTCATTAATAAACCCTCTGACTGCTAGAAGGTTTTACATGCTTTCAGTTATAATTTTGGTGCTTCCTTCTGCCACTTTCTCGGAATGCACCATAACATGTTTGACTAACACTATATCTAACCAAAGCACAAATACATTCTCCCCTTAAAATTTCTCTCTCTTTTAGAAAACAAATATCACAATTTTCTGTTCCAGAGAGTGGTTTCTGCTATTTAGAAGATAAATTGGCACAGTTGGTCTTTTGCCTATAGGCAGGGAAGTGGATTTTTCCCTGCACATTGAGCAGGTAAATCTTGTTCTAACTCAATAGCTAAGAAAGATAGCTGATACAAAATCTAATTAAAATAATGTGTGTTTTGATTTGGGTATTGTTATCTCCACCATTATACATGACTACATAAAAGGAAACATTCATCTTTTAAGGAATCAAAGTAGATCTTCCTCTGCCGCAAAGGCACTAAGCCATAGACTATAATATACATACAGTGGTAGCTTGGTATAAGTCATTAATCCATTCCAGATACTTGGACTTATATTACTATAGGAAATAAATAGAAAATAGTTAATTTGTTGTTATAATAATAACAATAGGATTATTGTGTATCATCTACAATACTACTCACATTCTCCAAAGGCAGCCTGGATGAAGCTGTAATAGTGGGCAGTATGAGCTGTTGCCGGCCGCAAGGTGACTGTGTATTAGCAGAGCTAGCTCAACATAACTCTGGAGATGAGAGGATCGGGTGCAAAGGTGTAGACGCAGACAGAGGCTATAGCGGTACAGCACTTATTAGAGCACCGATAGTGCTTGTTAATAGAAATGAATTACTGAATCTGTCATATGGGTGTTTCCATTCCAGTTTTTAGAAGGGCGTGTTCCTGCATAGTCTGACACTGACCAATCAGTACTGATAGAAAGCTGACAGACTAATCAGTACTGAAGTTCTGGTGATAGATGTGAGTCCCGCAAATCCCATTGACAACAAATATCTATTTGCCAGAGTGGACCTGAATTTAATGCCCTATGCTATAAGAATACAAACAATAAAGAGTTCATCTGAATTGTAGGATGGGCAATAAGTTAAAGATAAATATAGATGTGCAAAATACACTCCAGGTGGCTGATATTAAGACCCATATTAACATAATCTCTGAGAGTTTCAAACGATAACCAAAAGTGAATTGTTTGGAAAAAAATGATAGCAGATGAGAAAAAAAGGATGATTCATTCAAAAAATACACATGAGAGAGCGGATGGAAGATGCATAACACTAAAATATCAGCAAAGGAGTTTGGAAAAAGCTGAGGCTGACTCCTTAACGGAATTGAAGACATTCAGGAAGACACATTAACAAACATCTGTGCAGCGAACTAAGCTCCAAAAAAAATACTGAATATGATGTACTTACTGTTCAGCTTCAACGACATGCTACAGACCACTGTGAAATGCTTTAGCTGCGTATGTTCCTACTCTATGACCTTCAAAGTGTACTTCCTTTAAGTAGTGGACACCCACTTAGTACTGTAATACCTCTTAAGTTCATGTAGCTGCTCCCTTATGAACCTTTTATGGGAGTGGTTAAGGACAGTAAACTTGAATACATTACTGTTCATGCAATACTGTACCTATCTTAAGTCCCAAACTGCTATATTGTGTTCTACGGGAGTTCTAAATACAGCCAAACATACCGTTAGGCTGTACTCAGAACTCCCATTGAGCAGAATAGAGTATGGTGTGCAAGTGTGTCCTACACTTTGTTCTGAACGGAGACTTTCAGGGTCCTGTTTCCAACAAAAAGGAGGTCCCGAGATCCAGGGGCTGGGGAGCTGTTTAAAAGGTAATTTTTTTAAGGTTGGGGAAAAAATTTGTAAAAAAAGGACAAATTAAAAACCCTTAAATTGACCCCAAACCCTTCAAAAAATTTTTTTGGGGTTAAAAAAAAAGGGGGGCCCATGCTAAAAAAAAAATAAAACACCCGGGGAAAATAAAATTAAAAAATAAAAAAAATTCATCGGGGTTAAAAGAAAATTTTAAAAAAACCGGGCAAAGATAACCCAAAAAATTTTTGGAAAAAAAAAAAAGCAGAGGAAAAAAAAAGGAACATTAAAATCAGAGGAGCGGGGGGAAGTGATAAAAAAAAAAAAAAAGGGGAATTTAAAAAAAAGGGGAAAACCCGGTTTTAAACTTGAAAACCCTTAAAAAATTGGGAACTGCCCAAAAAAAACCCCAATATTTTTTAAAAATTTGTTCCCTGTCCCAATTAAATTTTTTACGGGGCCAATTTACCTTCAAAAACCCCCCGGGAACCCCCCATACGAAAACCCCCAAGTTTTTTCCCCCCCTTTAAACCTTTTTTAAATTTTAACAAAAGAAAATTAGCGGGGGGGAATTTTCCCTAAAAAAATCAAAAATTTTGTTTGGGGGTCAAATAGAAAATACTTATGATCAGAAACCCATTAAAAATGAATTTCAATTTTAATTTGTTCGAAAAAAATTTGGGGAAAAAAAAGGGCATTTCCCGGACCGGGGCCACTGCCGGATCTATGGTTTTTTAGAAACGATTCAAAAATTGGCCAATTTTTCCTCGGGAAAGGGAAAGTTTTTGAATTTATTATTTTTTTTGAAAAATTTAAAAGGGGTAAAAAAAGTCCCTTTAAAATTCTTACTTTTTTTTTCCAGGTTTGGGTTTTCAAAAAATTTTTTTTTTTTTCCATTAAGCCCCTTGAAAAAAAGGAAAAAAACGAAAGGATAAAAATTTTAAAAAAAAAAAAAAACGTTAAAGGGTTGTTTCCCCCCCGTTGCGAATTTTTAACCCCCGCGTCCTTTCCTTTTTTCCCCTTGGATTTTCCCTCCTTCGGGCCATTTTTTAATAACAAATTATTAAATTGGGAAAATTTATAAAAACCCAAAAGTAAAAATCCCGGGATCAAAACAAATTGGAAGGGCCCAAAAGCGGTAAAAAAAGAACTGGCCCCCAAAAAAGGCCAGCCCCCATTTTTTAAAAAAGAATTTGGGCGACAAAACCCTTTTCCCTGGGACCGGCCGCCAGCCAAACTAAGCAATCGTGAGAGAGGTAAAGAAGAACCCCCAAGATCACTGTGCTGCCTCCAGAGATGCAGCAGGGGGAAAGGGAGAAGGTTTTTAAATCAATATCACTGCAGTCCTTCACCCCGTCTCGCCTTTTGCAATTTGTGCCAACTGGAGCCTCTCCCCAGGAAAAAACATATGAAAGCCCGCATACAGTTTGCAAAAAAACACGAAGGACCCCCCCAGACTATGAGAAAAAAGATTCTTGGTTGATGAGATGAAGATTTAAACTTTTTGGTTTAATTCTAAGCGGGTTTTGGTGGAGAAAAAGAGGGGATGCTCATCACCCGCCCAATACAATCAACAGTAAACATGGTGGTGGGGGCAGCTTTTCTTTGGGGGGTGTTTTTCAGCTGCAGGGACGGGCCTGGTTGCAATTTTAAGGTAGATGAAAGCGGCCCAAATACAGAGTATCCTGGACGAAAACCCCTTCCAGAGTGTCGGGGCCTAAGATGGGCCGAAGGTTATCTTCAAAAAAGACAATGACCTAAAACACAGCTAAAATAACCCAAAGCAATGCTTCAGGACAACTCTGTGCCATTTTGACTGGCCCGCCAACCCTAACCTAAACCCATCTCCTGGGAACTTGAAAAAAGGGTGCCACCAACTTCCCATCCACCTGAGGGAAAAAGGAGAGGATCGCAAGGAAGAATGGCAGAGGATTCCAAATCCCAGGTGTGAAAAAAATTGTTGCATCATTCCCAAGAAGACTGATGGCTGTACTAGCTCAAAAGGCTGCTTCTATTCAATACTGAATACTTAAGACCATGTGATATTTCAGTTTTTCTCGTTTCATAAATTTTAAAAAATATCTACATTTCTGGGTTTTTTTTTCTTCAAGATGGGGTGCAGAGTGTACATTAATGAGCAAAAAAATAAACTTTTAGATCTTACCAAATGGCTGCAATGAAAGAAAGAGTGAAATATTAAAGGGGTCTGAATACTTTTCGTACCCGCTGTAAGATAGACAAACCCTGCTCAGTGCTGTTATTTTCTTCTTGAGTGGACAGAGGTGGGGCGATGAAGACATCCCTTAACAGGCATTTGTGATTGCTTTCCTGATTGTACAAGATAGGATCCAATATCATCCTTGACTTTAAATGCAAAGCTCACACATACTGCAATAATATGCTTGTGTGCATTAAGCTTTTCAGTTGAGATATTTACATTCCTCTCAATTGTTTGGGTAATTATAATCAAAGAAAGTACTGTTTACAGATCCTTAAAAATTATATTTTGAATATTGTTTTTTTTTTTTGGCTGAAAAAACGTGTCAAGAATTGCATTTATTATTTTCAGGCTGTATGTGTTTTTGTGCAGTTTTTGATGATGTATTTTTTTAAATAATGTATAGGTACATATGCTTTTTATGCATTTTTTATTCTATGTTTTTTTTTATCACAAATTCTGTCATCCATCAAATCATTTGTGATGTGGAAAAATGCCACACATGCATTTTATGAGGCAGAAAAAAAACAATGGAGATTGGATGCCTGATACAGCCCCATACCTACAGCATGCTGTGTTAGGAGAAAAATGCCACTGACCGAAAAAAGGACCCAAATGCAAAAAAAAAAAAACGCAAATTAAAAAGCAATGTCTGATGTGTGTTTTATATTTTCCTGTTGACTTCTAGCTAATATCTGGCAGCTTTATTTTTTTTAAAAAATGCATAAAAATACACACAAAAACTTGCTAAAACGGCAACACATGAAACCACCCTGACAGTGTTGCATGAAAAGAGCTGATACTGGTCAAAAAAGGTACACACCCATTTCCCATGTACACGCACGCACCCATGCCCACGTACACACATACACACCCATGTACACATCCCATATGTACACACACCCCCTATGAACACACACATCCACACTTACGCACAACCATGCACACGCATGCACCCATACCCATGTACACACACCCACACTTGCATATCCATGTACACAAAAATTTACACACTATCCCCCTTGTACATATACATAAACACATAATGTGCCTAAGCCCCATGCCAGTCTCAGAATTATGTTGACAAGCCATAGAGGAGGGGGGAGTCACAGCAGGGAACAGCAACAGCAGCTTCCTGCAGAGTGCCATGCTGAGAGAGCCCCTCCCCCTCCTCTCTGTCCCAACAGCTACAGTGAACTCCGGCTGAGGCTTTCAAAGTGCACAGACCAGAGAGCTATGTAGGGGATGGCTCCACTGCTGCGATCTGCAATTTCTGCCCACCACACACTTGGACACTTGGAAAGCAGCAATGTGCTGCTGAACTCCCTACCCCCAATGTCCCTGCATGTATTCACTGCCGTCTCTTCCATTGTACAGGGTAGGCAGCAGCCTGAGGGGGCCCCCTGAGCTCGTGGGGCCCCCGGGCAACCGCCTACCTTGCCCAATAGAAGACGCGGCCCCGGGTATACATTAGATAAATTTGGGCCACAGCCGATGACTCTAGGAGGACTGACAAAGTTGATCATGTTTATGGAGGTATCCTGAGTCTTCCATGACAGCAGAAATAGAAGCAAAGAAGCATCAAGAAATTGGATTTCAATATGGTGTCTGGCAAAGGCTTATTCTCCTCTTCCAATTGAGAATACATGCACACTAGGCCAAACTGATCATGCATGTGTATTAAAGAAGGGAGGTCAGAAGGAATGATTGCAATCGAACAACCATTTGGTCAACAGCTAATTATTACATAACAAAAAACCATTTTCACAAAATGGTGTGAAATTGATTTAAAAACAAATTTATTACTTAAACCCATTTACAACCCTGTCCAGATGCCCTAGGCTGAGATTTCATGTATTGCCAGCTTTAACAAGGAAATTGTATTGTCAGTCGAATCTTCCCCCATATTTCAGGTATAGTATGTGTAGAACCCCGGGCAGCAGGTGCTGGGTGACTGTCTCCTAAAGATAGAAAATAGCTTTGTGATCTCTCTCTACTGGTTTATTATATCCTGACATGATTGGTAAGCTAATTGATACCTCTAAGAAGTCATTCCTATCAAACACTTATTCTTCAAGAAAATAATTACCTATTTTTCCAGTAAAATAACCTAGTCCTATGAGAAAAGAAAAGGATCAAGTTGTTACACAGAGATTTTCCAAGATGTCAAAGTCTCTGTGTGGAATAATTGTCCCCAGCAGTCATTATCCGCATCGTATACGGCTTAGTTCATAGCCGGTCATCAGATTGACCCAGAACAATGCACAAAGTATCAGTAGCTTCATGTACAGGGGAGGTAACTGTTTTCTTTTTATCAGAACTGACAATGGATATGTTCATAATGAACATTTTATTGGATTCAGCTTTCAGGTTTTATGCTGCTTGTTCACAAAATTCAATTTTTTTTCTGTTACTTTTGGTTAAAAATGTTCCCATTTACTCCTTGGACAAGTCCACATTTGTTTATTACAAATATGTAAACGGGGCTATCCCCTTTAACTAGACAGTACTCTTTGTGGATTTAAAACTACAGTATATCTACTGTCTACCACAGTGGTACACCACTGAAAAATTAGCAAGATTAGAGTTATTTAGTTTAGAGAAAAGACGGCTCGGGGGGACATAATAAATATGTTTAAATGGGTTGTCTCACTACAAGATTTGATTCTTACATTAAAGATCTTGCAAAAACAAGTCACTTTGCAACATGTGTCCATTAACAGTGTCCTACATATACTGAGATATCAAATCTTGTATGGGCTTCATCAGCTCCTTAGGTCACTATAGCTACAGACCTGTTTGAACTCTCCTGATAGGCTGCCAGTGCTGGTCACTATAGCTACAGACCTGGTGTCCTCAGCAGCTCATCACTGCAGGCTTGTAAAAGCCAGTAAACTGCCCCTGAATTCAAAAGTGAAACTGAGAAAATAGGACTGAGGTAAAATAAATCGATGTAGTGAGACAACCCCTTTAAATACTGTTTATTAATGGTCAATATAGAGATCTCTCGCAAGATCTATTTATACCCAGTGCTGTATCCAGAACAAGGGGGCATCCTCAACGCCAAGAGGAAAGAACGTTTACTATAAGAGCAGTGAGATTGTGGAACTTTCTGCCAGAGGAACATGTCATGTTGAATTTATATTTATTAAGTTCAAAAAAGGGTCTGGATGCATTTCTAGAGCATAATAATATAACAAGTTATAGTGTCTAGGATTCTGGAGAAGGGTCATTGATCCAGGGATTTTTCCGATTGCCAGATTGGAGTCAGGAAGGAATTTGTTTCCAAAAATGAGGACAATTGACTTCTACCTCATGGTTTTTTTTTGCCTTCCTCTGGATCAACACTTTAGCACAATAGGCTGAACTGGATGGACATCTGTCTTATTTCGGCCTTACAACTATGTAACCATTGATAAGTGATGTCTGCATCATGGTTCGAAATATTGAAGCTATTGAAAAAGAGACCCACGGCATACATAGGGTTGATGTGTAAATTACAAAATACTTTATTTCAACAACAAATATAAAGGAGAGTTTTCACAAAAGTCCCAAGGAAGCAAATTGATGCAGTCTGGTCTAAGAATCCAGATCGTACACTATTAAAAAAGAGAAAGAACATGGAGAGTCAGCGCCAGATACATACGTCCCCCTTTGTGAAAACCTTCCTCCATATTTGTTGTTGAAATAAAGTATTTTGTAATGTAGACATCATCCCCAGGTGTGCCATGGGCCTATCTTTAATAGCTTATGCGGTGCTTCTATGGGACACCAACCTTAGAGCATCTCTCATTTATGGTATGCAATCCCATTTTTCTATATTTTGCCCCATGGCCAGAAAGCAGGATATATTCTGAAGGTTTCACCAACATCAGGTCCCACCAATATGGCTGTTGGCTTTTGCCAATTAACTATGCAGTTGTGGATGTCAGAAAGGTTACCATTTGCCAGAATCTATTCCCACCTTCACGCCACTCATGAGGTTATACTGGCCATTTAGTATGAATACTGCTTTGAGCCTCTTAAATTCCACAAGGCCAATGCACTACTATAGATTTTTTACAGATATAAATAACCTGTTGGAAAGCATACCTGAATTTCTCAGTAGGCTTATCAATAGGAACAGCTAGCAACACAAGAATATACTATATTGCTCATTATGTAATAGAGCATCACTTAAAAAGTAGTATTTATTTCAGAGAAAAATCTTCTTGATACATCTGTTTAAAGGGGTTTTTCCACGAAGTTATATTAATGTGGGAAGATTGTAAATTAAATAATAAACATTTTCACCATTCGTCATTTTTGTCTTAGCTGCTCTTTTAGTGATCCATTGTTTACAGCTCGTCTCCAGGGGATACGACCAGGGCTGAGAGCTCCTCACTCCTGGTTGCACATGCTCAGACATCATCTCTCCTCTCAGGCAGCTACTGAGTGTTCAAACCCCAGGTTCTGTCATTCTACTCCCGTCCTCTGTGCTCCTTAGTAATTAGTCAAACAGTGCAAATAAATAAAAAAGAAACCTCAATAAGGTATGTGCATTGATAAAGAGAAAAAAAAAACACAGGGTTGGTTCCTGCAGGGAATTGAACCTAGGACCCTTCTGCCTGGAGGCAAAAACTTTACCTCTGAGCTACTCACAATGCTTTATACATAAACAGACCTTTCTTTGACTACAGAAAGGAAAGGCCTGGTGATGTCATCCTGCAGGGTCACATGATATGCAATTCAAACAAATCACACATGCCCCCTTCTGAACACAGAGCTGAAGAGCTAGATGCTGGAGGTATGAAATGAGATTGTGGCAAAAACCCTTTAAGTAAATACTTTTATTTCCCATTAAAAAACAATACTGCAATTTTTTCCTTAGAACGGCACTTGTGCTCCTCTGTTACTTCTCCTGGAAATCTAACAATAACATTGAACACTGGTCATTACTTTTCCCTTTGTTATTAAGTCATGTTCACACTCTGACACTGTCAATACTTATGGGATTATGTTTAACTTGAAGCCTTTTAGTAGACTGCTAAATGTTTTTATGTCTTCAATTGTAAATGTGCCTCTGAAAATTAGTAACACAGAAATAAAGGTTTAAAATAAGGTTTACAAGTAAAATTTAAAAAAAACTCTAATACCCGCTGGAAACATAATGGCGTTTTCACAACAGGACGAGGCTCTTAGATTCTATTTAAACTTTCCATGAAATGAGTTTGTAGGTGGATAACATTCTGTAAACCATTAAGAGCAAAATGCTTCCATTTTCACAAAGTGCCTATGAAATGCTATTTTAAATGTGACATGTTGACACCAGGAAAGTACATTAAAATCTAGTTGTATATCTTTTCTAGTTTAAATGCATGAAAGCTGTTGACAATGTCATTTTAGGGCCCACTATCCAGGTGTCTCACCTTTCCCTTATCGCTTTGCCTGGCATGCTCTTTACCTTGCCAGTAGCTTGCCCATTACATCGGAGGGCCAAGTACTGTTCATTGTCACAGCACATTCTTTGCTATCTGCCCATCTAGATGCGAGATACGAGACACTCATTGCCCAGTCCTTGTAGCTCGATTCTCAGCAGTGTTCGGCTGTTTGTCTTCTGCTGTGTGTTCTTGTTTTAGAGCTAGAGGGGATGAGCGGCAAGTCTGATCTTTAGATAGAGACAACGTTATTTCTCATTCACCTCCACGCGTTCTGCTGGCACAAACACATTACAGTCTCACAGTCAGCATTTTTACCTCCACCCTCAGTCATTGCTCCATAGATTGCAAGATCTCAGTGGGACAGAAATTGGCACCTCTCAGCCAAGCTCAAAGACATATCAAAAACAATTCTCTCTAAATCCTCCTTCCTGCACGCATATGTAATCTTACTTTCCACATTTGTCCCTTTTCAGATCTGTCTGAAAACTCCTCCATGTCTGGGAGCTGCTACAATTCAGGCTGAACTGATTAAAAAACAAGAGAGCTGAGACACATGTCAAGTGGGCCTAGAGCCGTGGAGACTGGCACTTGGCTACTGCTTCTTGCCCTGTTGGCTTTGTCCATCTGACTCGGGAAAACAATAGTGCTGCTTATTACCCGAGCACTGAAGATCCAAGCCTATCTGCATTGTGCTGCCAACAAAACCAAGTAATCGAAGCATCTCGGCAGGAACTGCCTGCCCTTGCAGAGATTGTTCTATTAATCTACTTCATTTGCTGGCAGCAGGGAGTGGCCACTATATGGCTGTAATATGCACTATGCAGCTGATTCAGTGACAGAGACATGGTAAATGCTCTTATCCTTAGCAAAATAGGCAAGCAAATTACAGAAATGGAGAATAGATCAAGATGTAATACTGTATTGCTTGGACTTAAAATATATGTCAAAATCAGTGGTGATTCACTCTGAATGTTGGGTTGGAGATTTAAACTGACAGAAAGTGGCACAAAATGAAGAAGCAGTGAAGGGGAAAGTGCAGAGAAACATGCCATTTTCTGGTCACCTAAGACATCAAAAATATTATTTGGCTGGATTTCCAAATTATTTTGTTGTAGCAGCCATAAAACTACACGATCCAAAGGCTTGATATTGATTATTAATATGTCTAGAACTTCTCTACTAGAGTGATATAGTACTGAGCACATATATGTAACAAGCAATATACTATGCATAGACTGTAAAGCAGACGCCCTAAAAAAAAGAAATTTATGGTATAGGTGTAAAAAATCAAACCAATCCTCTAAACATCACTCTGGTTTTAAAAGTGGGGCCCCTTGAAATGAGACTTATATGCCACCCACTTGTGTATCGTATCCAGTGGGGTAGTTTGGCCTTGCAGGCCTTGTTTGTATTGCAAATTTTTTACATTGCAAATTTCCACTCCAGATTAGGTGGTCCTTGTGATTTTCACTTTATAAGGCAGATGTATCAAAACTATCTAATACTTAGTGTAAACTTGGACTAGACAGTCTTACAATGCGGCACATGTATCAATGTATCATAGTGTTTAGTTTAGTCTAAGTTTATTTGTTAGTTACTTCTGCCAAAATTGCGGCAAAATTTTGCTTTTTTTTTGCTGGGGGTTTTATTGCAATTAAGCCCACCCTTTTTTATCAAAACCATGCCCCTTTTGGCAGACGTGGCACAGAACTGTCTAGAAACTGTCTAAAACACATATTAATGTGGTATAAAACATGTGCGCCAGTCTTTTGGTGCAAATTATGCCAGAATTCTAGTGCAATTGCCATAATAAATGTGTGCCCTATGTGACACATTAGGGCTTGTTCACACGACATTTTTGATCCTTTTTACGGATCCGTTTTTGAGAGGTTAAAGGCGCAGCCGGAAAGGGGATCGAAAAATGAAAGACTTGATATTTTATTTGATTGTATGCTTTTTCATTGCGTTTTACGGTCGTTTTCCAGATAGTTTTAAAATTTTCTTCTCTCTTTTCCACCCTGCAACCGTGCGACCGCCTACGCGCCGACCCCACCTGCAGCCGCGCCGGTCCCGCTCAACGCACCGACCCCAACTGCCCCGCGTGGTCCCCCATCCAGCACCGTCCCCGTCCGATCCTTTCACCCGGCTCACTGCGCTTTTCGCCCCGCTTTCAAGGTGCAAGCACAGTAATACGTCCCCGGGAGGATAGAAAAAAACAGTTAAAAATACGTGTGTGAAAACCCCTTTCCCTGAAACCCCCAGTGCAGATATGTAAACGAACATTGTTCTATTTTGGCTGCCATGGCTAAATATATGGAAGTCACTATATCCGTGGGTAACAAAGGCTAGAAGTTACTAGTATGACTCTGTCATGTAACCTGCTCAAAAACAACATCCTACCCTTCTAGACAATTAACACAGTAACCTCTTTGTCCTGGTTAAAAAGAACTGTGAAAAAAGGGGGGGAAACCCCAAAAACAGAGTCAATCTCACAATTGCCACCCATTAAGGCTACGGATGAACATAAAATACAGTATTTCACAGAAATGTGTACACCCCTCACATTTTTGTAAATATTGTATTAATATTTTTCAGGGGGGAAACCCGAAGGAAAAACATTTTGATACACTGTAAGTATCAGTGTACAGGGTTTTGGGGGTAACAGTGTAAATTTTAATATGGACAATTGTGCCCAAAAATGTCAATATTTTTTGGGGGGCCCCATTTTTTACAGGGGAAACCTTTAAATCTTTGGAAGGAGTTACAAGAGTTCTTTGGTTGCCCTGGGCTCCTCATAAGACTCAGAGAGCTGTTGGGTGTTAAAACCTGCGCTCCTCCCCTTCCCTTTTTAAAAGGCCCCACAAATGCTAATGGGTTTATGTCAGTTGGCAAGTCCAAGAAAAACCCAAAAGAAAAAAGAGAGCAGCACCAATTCTCACAAGGGAAAATCCAAGTTTGTGATCAGCCGTCCTGGTTGGAAGCCCTTTAACCACCAAAAAGTAGCCAGGAAAAGAAAAATGCGAACGGCAGCACCAGATGGATTAAAACAGGAACTCTTTATTCCATAAGGAGTACAAAATGCAACATTTCAGCCACTACACTGCTGCTTGAGAAAGGCCACAGTGTAGTGGCTGAAACGTTGCATTCTTCTATTCATGGTTGGCAAGTCCAGCTCCTTTACCCTCATTTTCTTTAGCAGGCAGTGAACATCTTGGAGGTGTGTTTGGGCTTGTTATCATGTTGGAATACTGCCCTGCGGCCTAGTTTCCAAAAGGGGGGGGTATGCCCCCTTTCTTCAAAAATATCAAGAACATGTTGGATTTTGGTTCCCTCAATGAAAATGTGTCCCCACGAGCCAGCACTCTGTGCTTTAAAAACCCTGACTCTTCCCCCCACCCTACTTGACTGTGGCAAGACACATTGTCTTTGTATCCTACCTTGTTCCCACCTGCACGCTTTACACCATCTAACCCAAATAAGTTTTCTTGGGGTTTTAGACCACGGACATGGGTTCCCGTAATCCATGTCCTTGTATGTTGTTTCAGCAAATTTTTTGGGCTTTTGTTATCATCTTTAGAAGAGGCTTTTTTCTGGGACAACAGCCATGCAGACCAATTTGATGCAGTGTATGGCATATTGTCAGAGCACTAACAGGCTGATCCCCCACCCCTTTGTTCTCTGCAGCAATGCTGGTAGCACACATACTTCTATTTTGAAAAGACGATACCTGGATATGAGGCTGAGCACATGCACTCGACTTCTTTGGGCATCCATAGCAAGGCCTGTTCTGCGTGAAACCTATCTTGTTATTTTATAATAAACCCTGTCCCACAACTAAACTTAAATATATAATTATCTCAGCAAAAAGGTTGAAGCACCTGAAGAAGGAAAGTGAATGAGATAATATGTTTTCCCCAGCTCCCAAAATACATATAAAATTACTCCCCAAAACAATATCTGCACTTCAGTGTTATTTCTGGTTATAGAACTTAGGGAGGAGGGGTTGAGGTGATTGAAGGTGGTCCAACAGTGGTAGTAAGAGCAAGTCAAGGGAGGATGGGATGTATCACAATTGTTTCTAAAACTTCTGCTCAGGGTAAATAACTAAAGGCTTGATTGTAAAATTCCTTGTTTCTTCAATACAACTCTCATTGTGATAGATAAGCATCATCTGAGCTATTTTTATACATGTTATTGGCACATTTATTATTACCGCAGAAATGTGCCTGCAAAGTTGAAAAATGGCCATAAATTAGCAGTTAGAAATCTCACCACAGTAAGGGAGATAAACCACAATAAACACAAAAAAAACACAAAGGTGTGAGTAGAAGAGAATCATGTTTTTTGTGCACAGAAATAGTGGCTTATTGATCTAAAGGACACTTTTCTATCCATTTGAAAAAATGGAGGAACATAGCACCAGGTCAAATATGTGGGATAAAAATATCAGTTTGGTAATCATTAGAGGTATAAATATTTATTGTCTTCATGTTCATGACTCTGGCCTGTTTTCTGGTGACTCTCCTGCATCACAATTCGGTTATTACGTACTCTCCTGGTATTTGACCCCAAATAGCCTGACAACGATTGTTTGATCCTTGTTTTCCCAAACCTAACCTACTTTGCAGCAGGCTCTGGGGGAACTTTACATTCTGCCAGAGGGTGATTTCAGATAGCTTGTTTTGAGTGGGTTTCCCTTGTTCTGTCTCCCTTTTGCCAGTTTGGGGAATGCTTGACTGCCAATTCCACACTGGATAATTGCTTCAGTGGTTGAGAAGAGCACAGTGGGGAGGTGTGTGTATGCGTTTAATTTTATTTTATAACAGCCACACTATCTCGAATTTATTTTGCAGGACAACTTTAAATGGACAACTGTATTATTCTCATGAAAAAAACGTGTTTCAGAACCCTGGATTAGGCAATTAAAATGTGTCCCAAAACTAATAAATGCTTCTCAGTCTATCAGGACATGATTAAAAATAGAAGAAAAAAAACTTACCTTGTAAGCACTTCCGTTTCAGCGCCACAGTTGTCCTAGCCAGTTGATTCTGGCCAAAGAAATCACCATTCAGTCTTCATGTGACATTTCAGCCAATCACAAGTTGTAGCAATCACATGCAGTATATTCAGCAAGTGACTGCTGTGTCCTGTCAATGGCTGTAGTGTCACGTTAAAGATTAATGGTGACATCACCAGTTGGGATAACTGGGACGGCAGTGGCACTGGAACCGAAAGGTTGACAGGGTAATTTTTTTTTTCTTCTATTTTTAACCATCTCCTAATGGACTGATGAGCGTTAATGTAGATTGTACGATTTTGTGGGCAGGGTCCTCTCTCGTTCTGTACTAGTTGTTGGTCATTAAAGGGGTTGTCTCACTACATCAATCCATCTTACCTTAGTCCTATTTTCTCTGTGTCATTTCTGAATTCAGGGGCGTGTTTACTGGCTTAACCTGGCCTGCAGTGAAGAGCTGCTGAAGATACCAGGTCTGTAGCTATAGCAACCAGTGCTGGCAGCCTATCAGGAGACATTGAACAGGTCAGTAGCTATAATGACATGCGGAGCTGATGCAGCCCATACAAGAGGGGATATCTAGGAATAGGTAGGACATTGTTTTTGGACACATATTGCAAAGTGACTTATTTTAGCTAGATCTTTAAAGTAATCCTTGTAGTGAGACAACCAGTTTAAGGGTTGCTACTGTACTTTGTTTAGAAACATTTTGAGGAAGTAATTGTCTTCTAATGTACAGTGCCCTGAAATAAATGGCACTTTAAAACAAATTATTATTTATTATCAGAACATCCCTTTAACGTTCAATCGTGGAGGACCCATTGTTTACATACAGTGGATTGCAAAGACATTAATACCCCTTTATCTTTTTCTCACTGTTAAATGTTACAGCCACAAACATAAATATATTTTATTGATATTTTATGTGATAGAGCAACACAAAGTAGCAGGTATTTGTGACGTGTATAGAAAATGATATGGACTTTTCCAAATTTTTGCTAATTAAAAAATTGAAAAGTGTGGTGTGGATTTGTGCTCATTCCTCAAGTCATGTGTTTCCCTTATCTTCAGCAAATACAGTGTAACAGCACCAAAATAATAGCATGTGAATGGACCTGGAGAATGCTGGTCTGGGTTTTCTTTAACCTGTGTTGTTACTCCAAGATCTGAGCTGATGAGGTCATCATAATAATCTCCGTGGTTAGGTTTGTTTGTCAAAAAAGCCTCTCCCCACACCCCCCAAAAAAGGGAAAAAGAAAAACTGCATCTTATTTAAAAAAAAAAAAGGAATTGTAAGTATTATCTTGAATGTCATGTACATCCAATGATGATTTATAAGGCTTATATTGAATGTTATGTACAGTTCGTAGTGGCAACAATTCTTCCAGGAGAGTAACTTGTGCTTAGTTCTAAAGTGCATTTGTGGATTCTGTTTTTTGTCCCACCATAGGAGCAGAAAAATGGAATTCAAACATTGATAGATCTGGACAGCAAAAGTACCTGAAGGACTGCACTGACTTTTAATGGAGTCCACTGGGTTCCATCAAAATGTCCTTCATTTTACTAGATGTGAGTCTTAAATAAGTAATCTGAGAAAGAACATATGTTTTCATATCCCTGACTAGGAAATTCTGAGTAATATAGGACATCTTCCACATCTATGATCCATACAGGAGAGCAACTACAAATAGCATCTCTCACTCTGGAAGACCTAGTACTGTATTTCACAGACATATCATTCATTTTAAATGGCACTGAGTAATGCTTTGGGTGGTGGTTCCGTAGGTCAACTTGCTTCCAAGTTCTCCTATAAGTTACATCTAATCACCTGTGGTTCTGACAGTGGTGGTACCCTGTCAGAAGCTTAGCTGGGGAATACTGCTATCTCTCTAAGGAAATTGTATGATTTCATAACTTTATATACAAAAATACATTTAAGCTCTTTTGGTAAAAATAAAGGGACTCATGTGTGAAAACTGTTTAGGTCTAAGACTTTCTTTGTTGACCATAGCAACCAATCAGAGCGCCCCTTTCATTTAATATGGTGCTGTCACATCAGAGGAGGTGCAGTGGGCCCTGACTGCCACCCAGCCCACTGTCCCTGCCTAGTTGGCGTGCTGCCCTAGATGGCAGACCCCAACTGGAAGACAAACCCTACGCTACTTATGTGCAGGGCCATCAGGGGATAACATAGTCAGGCAGTCCGGTTCGGTAACAGTATGGTACGACAAAGCCACAAATCAGGAACCAAAAGAATAACCAGGAGCAAGCAAAGAGTCAAACACAGGAGGTCACGCGGTACAGAATCAGAAGTCAAACACGAGGTCAAGAGACAGGCCGAGGTCAGGTAAACTGGAGTCCATAAACAATCAAAGGTAACAGTGAGATAGCAAAGGATAACCTTTCTCAGGCAACAACAGACAGGAATGAGCAGGTTTAAATGATGCGCCCGGACCCCGCCTCAGCAGCCGATTGGTGCGGCCTATTGGCTAGTGCGACATACCCTCTGACCTGATTAGCAGCCGGGCTGTCACTCCTAGATTCAACAGCCCGGCTTCTCCCTGGGTGTGTCAACTGGCTAGAGAGATTATCCCCTGCAGCGCCTTGCTGCTCCACAGCGGAAACGTGCGCTGTGACAGTGCTCTGAAAAAAATGAAAGAGGAACTCTGATTGATTGCTAGACAGTTTTCATACATGTGGCCCAAACTAGTTTGATATGTTTTGGGTTTAAGGACCATAGTGACAGATAAATAACTGCAGTTTAGTTTGTATTGTTTTATTGACAGATTTACTATGGCAATTGCACCAGAATGCTGTCAAAAATTGTGATGAAAACCTAATGTAAATGCCTTGCACCATACTGATTATGTGTTTTAGACCATTTTGTGCTCTGGCCAGCTAGGTGTGTGGCTTAGTTGAAAAGGGTATTGGTTTTAGGAAATGGGCATGGCTTAAATGGGTTGTCCACCTATTTTATTATTTTTTTTAACTGATACTTACCTCTCTCCATCACCTCCATTCCAGCATCGCATTGTCCTCATCCACCACTGATCCTTATTTTTTACTTCTTGTGGACAGAAACATCCCCACTGTGTTCAATCAGCGCGTGCCAGCGGACACATTGCCACTGCATGACGTCACCGTGTGAAAATGAGCTGGCTGACTGGTGAAGTCAGACACTGGCACATGACCGCTGTGGCCAATCAGCAGCTGCAGCAGTTATGTTCCTGTCTGGAAGAAGGAAGAAGGAAAAAAAACGACCAGCAGTGGGTAAGAAGTGTGTGGTGCTAGAGAAGAGGTGAGTATAAGGGTTTTTTTTTATTTTAAGTGAGCACTATAATGGTATATGGGGTTGACAACCGCTATAACATGCAAATCATGTGCCATAATTTTAGTGCAATTATCGGCATGAACTAAACCAAGAAATATTGTATGTGATATAAAGTTAAATAACAGAGGTCAAGTATCAAGTGAGTATAAGTTTTTTTTTTAAATCTTAAGTGGGCACTATAATGGTATATGAGGTTGATAACCCCTATAACATGCAAATCATGTGCCATAATTTTAGTGCAATTATCGGCATGAACTAAACCAAGAAATATTGTATGTGATATAACGTTAAATAACAGAGGTCAAAGAAATGGCAGAGTTATTATACAGTATGAGGTGCTGTGATTAATTTGGGCAACAAAGACACTTTTACCGTTAGACAGTTTTGATAAATTCGCCTATTGTATCAGTTTTGCCAAGCATGTTCTTGTAAAAAGCCTTAAATATACTATAATTTTATTTTATGAAGTCAGCTCAGCATGCCAGACTTCACAATCACTAAAAAGATATTGCATAAGAGCGACTTGTTTTGATGTTTCACAAGCCTGACACAGATCAATACCACAATACAGACACACGCAGTTTTAATATAGGTACAAGGCACCTAGCAGACGTTTTCCGGCAAAAAAAATAAAATAAATGAATTGACAGAGAATGGTGTAATAAGATAAAATTGCTTAACTGGAGCTGTCAAGTGGCCAGACTCATTTTGCATGAGGCTGTAATCTTGACTTGTATGACATTGAATGAGATCATGTTTTTACCTGTAATCATTATTCAGTGAGTGCTGTACGCTGCAGAAATGGACCCATGTGGCTCTATAGCATTATTATAAAACTATTATTATTAAAGCAAAATATATCTACTACTTCATCCACATTAATATCATCATCTATCACTGCCTCTAAATACACAAATCATATCTTTAGATGGAGATTTATTACAAACTAACCTTCCAGGGCATACTTTCCAAAAAAGACACCCACACAACACGTACTCAAGACTGCTGGGGACACACTAAATTAGCCCTATATGAACTAAAAGATGGCACAATCAGATTAGCAGCTATCTTATTGAGGTTTTAAAGGTGTGCAAATGTATATTTATGTAAAGTGTGTATAGTTGTACAGACATCCAAGGAAAATGTTAGAGATGAATATGTACAGTATATAATTTACTATGTACAGTATATAATTACTGCATAGCAATGCAAACATAGGTTTAAGTTAGGAAGAGGCTAATTCATCCCATAGCTTAGTCATAAGGGTAGCAGTAAGAGTTAACTGAGTTTAGAGTGGGGGGACAGTGCTGACAGGGGAGGGGCCAAGTTACACAGTTAAATAGGAAGCCTATTAGCTTTGCACTGGTTGAGTTCCAAGTTTAGTGCTCAGTGTGCTGTGTACATAGTTACAGTTGTGAGCAGTACATAAAGGCAAACACTTTCTATTTGCCCTACTCACAGAACATCAGAAATGTAGCTAGAGAAAGAACTGAGGAGCAAGGAGGACAGAGAGACCAGAGAGTGTTACAGTACAGACACAGAGGATTGAGAGAGACAGACAACACAGATTTACAGGTGGGCAATATGGAGGATTGTAAGGATGCATTCATACGGCAAAGATTAAATATTGGTCAGATTTTCCAATGGTATTCTGCCTTTTATTGCATGTAGCGGGATGGCTTTTGTCTGCGGTTTGCAGATTCAGCCGTCCCCCTTCACATTCGCATGTTCATGTTCTGTCTGAAAGCTGGGGAGAAGAATGAATATGTTTTTAGGAACGCCGGTGGTGTACAAAACCGTCCAGTGGAAAGTCCGTGCAGTGTGGACTGCTACATGGATTTTCTATTTAAATCAGTATAAAAGGTTGACAGTCAGTTTACAGATGGTTTTCAAATCCGAGAACCGCCTGTTAAAAAACTGTACACCCTTGTTGTGGGGACGGGCTCTAAGAGAGAAGACCAAGTAGAGAATGTCCAGAGTCACCAAGCGCCAGCACCTTGCACAGCTGGAGTGGGTTAGATAAGAGGAGAGTTGTCAGGAGTGTCGCTTGAAGAAAGGAGTGTCTCAGATGTGCTAAAGTGACAAGTGCCTTACCTATATATATGTAATGTTCACAAGTTCCAGTACCCGAACGTATCCCCTGAACTGCCGTTGTCTGTTGTCAGTTATTCTATCACCAGTGCACCACACCACTGCAACTACTACACTCATCATCCACCCGCGCCCAGCATTGCTTACAAGTTGGTCAAAAACTCCCTTCTTGTTCAAAGATATGTATAGTGGTTAACTATAGATGCATGTGGAATATGTTGCATATATTGTGTTTATTGCACTCATTTAAGACAGGGGTGTCAAACTTATTTTTACCGAGCGCCACATTAGCATAATGGTTGCCATTAAAGGGACATTTGTGACTGGAATAAACTCTGTTTATCATGCTTGAAATGTTACACTGATGGAGGAAACAAGTTTTTAACATTTTTCTATCACCTGCTGGAGGCTGTTTCCATTTTTTGATTGTTGATATTTAGTTGGATTGGTTTGGGACCCAGGAAACTGCATCTGAAAAGCATTCAGTCTTGGTTTGTGTTGTTGGAACCTTTATGTCTCAATGTGTGAGTTAATTTATTAAAGCCTTTTCAGTTTGTTTTTCACATTAATTTCATTATCTGCTTGACCAAAAAACTTCAAAAAACAGTTTCCATTGATTTTTATAGCATTAGCACAGAATTGATGTCAACTGCAAAACATGGCAAGTAAACTTTGCTACCTGAATGTCTTACAACCTATTCCTTATCCCATCCTTTTCTATCACATTGATGTCAATGGACGATGATAATTATAATTTTTTGTTATTTATAGGGTGACAGATATTATTGTTATGTTTAATAACTGTGTAATCAGTCAGTCCAACATTATTAGTCTTTTATCAGGAAAAGCATGGCAAGTAGGCTTTTGTATGTTGCCATTAGGCCTCATGACAACAGCATTTACTGTAGTATGGTACCTCCATAAAGAACTAAATTCCCCCTTTCTTGGGGAGATTACCAAAGTAAATCTGCATGGCAAGTTTTTTTCACTGATTCTCACAGACTGATTGAGAAAAAAAAATCTTTTTGTGCTGCCATGTACAGTAAATTTGGGGCCACTTAGATGTGCATGACGTATTGCAATGCATGCTCTTTGTTTTGAAGACTAATTTATATATTTTCTATGCAAATTAAATCATTTCTAAAATAAAGTTAACATTAAAAAAGAAATTGACGGTGGAAGTCGGTGAAGCAGACAAAACTAACTGGGCTAAAATTAATGGAGATTCCCACAGAGCACAACACAGCTCCAATTTTACTGTACTTTAGAAAGAAAAGGACCAAACAATTTCCACCTTTCTTATTATTCCACCTCCCACCCACTAGGGCTCTAGTGCTAAGCAAAGACAAACAGTGTATTTATCAAAATGAAATGAGTTTTGTCCAGAACAAAGCAATGGGAAATTTAATGTGATAAATGTGCTACTATTATTTTGTATTGGGTTTGCAGAGGTTTGTGGCCGTGAGACTTAAACAATCTAAAGTAATCTTAACTCTTAGACTGATGAGATTTTTAACACTGTGATGGAGGATGAAATCCCAGTGCCATATTTAGGCAGCAGGTAGTACATCTTGTACCAAAATTCAATCTGACATAAAACTGCTTTGTGTGAAAAAGACAGTGAAGTACAGGTAATAATTAGTTTAAAAATAATGCAACGAGGCATTTATTCATTTATTTCAATGGCCACTTACAGATACATAGCAGATGAAAACTATTGCTGCTTATAAATAAAATTGCTATGACTATTATTAATATGCAGTACAGTTATTATTTCCTTCTATGATGCTAATCATTTTGTCTTTACAATGGAGAGAAAACTGCTGCAATAAAATAGTAAACAAAAATTCTCATAAAGTTCCATCATTTTGTAATCTGTAATATTAAAAGTGTTTTCTCATATGTGCCATTATGAGACTTAAAAAGATGAATGTCCACCCAGTTCAGCCAATTCTTTTACAGTGTTTATCCAAAGAAAGGCAGCTCCCCCTCCATCCATGGGACAAGCGCCAATTTTCCTTATTTTAAAGAAAGAGACTCCAAATCTAGCAATCAGAAAAAAATCACTGCATCCATGACCCTTCTCCAGAAACCTAGTGCTTATGACTTGTAATATTATCACACTCCAGAAATGCATCCAGGCCTCTTTTGGACTCTTTTAGTGAGTTTACCAAGACAAGCTTCTGTGGTAGAGAGTTTCATAGTCTCACTGCTTTTACAGTAAAGAATACCCTTGTATGTGTAGAACCCTCCTCTCCTCAACACATAGATGATGCCCTCTTTTTCTTGATACATTCCTGGGTATAAGTTGATCATGGGAGGGATCTCTGAATTACGATATATTTATAGATAGTTATAAGATTATCCCGTCTGGAGAATTTGTGACATAACCAGATGATACCAGTCTGAAGGATTGGATTCTTCTGGAAAAAGATGGGCCTGGTCTGTTGTTGCAGCATTCACCAGCGGCACTGGTTTCAATAAAAAGTTGAATAGAATTTCATGCAGTTCCTTTTATTAAAGTCTAGAAAGTCACAGAAAGAGCAGAGAGCCACTCACCATAGTGATAGAGAGTAGTCACAAAATCACACTTTTAGCCTTGAAGCAGTTTTACTGTTGCCTGTGACAACTTAATCCAATTTATGCTTTTATTACAATGTGCAACATTACTGGAACTAAATATCTAAAACAGTTTTAATAGTAAAAATTATAAGTAAAACCAATGTTTAAAAAGAGTTTTCATTCTACTGGAGTCATGTTCAGCTGATGTACTATCTATGCACAGTACAATAACTAGGAGAATTTCATAAAACTGCAGATTTAATATAAAACATATCAATAAAGAGTAATAAAAGCACAATAATGTACATGGATTATAAGTGAAAGACTTAGGGTCACATGTATGAAAACTGTGTAGGTCTAAAAACTCACCTTTCTTGCCTAGAAAAACCAATCAGGCCCCCCTTTTCATTTTCCAGAGCCCCAACAGAAACAAAAAGGGCACTCTGATTGTTTACTATGGGCAAGAAAGTGAGTTCTAGACTTAGACAGTTTTCATACATGTGGCCCTTAATATTCAGTCAAAAAAATCTGGTTTTGTTTTATAAAATTTGGGTTATGCCTTTTGTACCATGATATTACTTAGCAAACTATAGGGTTATCAACACACAAGGTGATAATTATTCAGTAAACCCTAAAAAAATTTAGAAAAGGGGTCAGGGAATGGCAAAAAATGGAAGGGGAAAAATGGTGAAATATAGATCAGTGTAAGGTTATGCACCTGAGGTAAGGATAAGAAAATAAACATACCGTAGCTACTAATCGGCTAATATATTGTTAATTGACCAATGCATACAAGGGAAATTCATCTACATTTAACCAACTAGTCATTTATAAATATTAACAATATCAATGGTATATATCCCTATGTATAGTAAAAGCTCTTAAACTAGCAGCTACAGAAGGTCATAGGTTCTGGATTAGCAGATAGTAACAGTAATGCATACAGAATCCTCTTATAAAGGTGAAAAAACATAAGAGAAGACCAAAAGCTGTTTACCAAAGTAATCTCTTAAATGGCTATAACCATCTTTTGCTTTGATCACAAAATTAAAACCGTTTATTGATTTCTAATTGCTATTATAAAAAGCCCTTAAACGGGGCAGCGACGGGAAGGCCATAGGCCTTGGATTTCGATTTTCCCTGGTTTTACAGATGGTAAAGTAATGATGAAATCCTCTTATCAATCTAAAGAACACATGAGAAGACCCGAAGCTGCTATAATTTTGCAATTTAACAATGTAATCTTTTTTTTAACATTTTTTTGGTTTTGGTCTAGTGAAATCCAACAGTTTATTGCAGTTTTTCAAAAAAGGCCTAAATATACATAATGAAAATATGGTTTTACGTTGTGTAGGGTATGAACACCAATGTATATGAAAAATAAAGCATTGCTATCATAATAAGTACTGCAGGAAATCAAATTCAATATAGCAGAGCCGAGGTTCTCAACTTGTGTGGGTATACATGTGCTGTTCTCCAGACACACTATTAATAGGTACAGCACAGTATATGATCATAGACTTGGTGATACGTTTATGTCTTTTTAGTAGATGGGGAGACCTTAATTTAGGAAAGTTGAGCAAGTAGCTTAGAGTTGAATCATTTACTCTGAGCAAATATAGCTCAGGTCAATATAGGCATCTTTTCACACTGCTTTATCTATTGGAAACAAGATTTATACATTTATATAGAAGGGGTTTACTTACTGTTCAGTAAAACTGAGCTCACAGGATGTTATTATGATAGATTTGTTAAAGAAAATAAAGTAGGTTTTAGGAGCTTTTTTTATTAAAGACAATAATTGTCAATTATTTTGATAAGGTGACATGAGATGAGTAGTTTGGGATTAAAAGGGTATTCCCATCACATTAGCTGTAGGCAAAGGTAAATAAAGATTATTACCAAATACATTGCTGTCCTCTTATCAGCTACTCACACAACCATTTCCAAGACTTCTCCCGTGCTTCCCCCACACTCTAGAACTCACTGCCCCAACACATCAGACTCTTCTCCACTCTCACTAGCCTCAAAAGCAACCTGAAAACCCACCTCTTCAGGATTGCCTATAACCCACAATAACCCCGTTGCTACTACTCCACCCCAAAACATTCGCCTCTCACCTTTGTCTTTCCCCCCTTCCCTTTGTAATTTAACCCCTTACGGGGGGGGGACCCACCCCTTATGTACCATTTTTAGTTTTTTAATTTTTGTCACCTTTGTACTTGTTTGACCCATGTTATGTATGCAACCCTAATGTACAGCGCTCTGGAAACAAAGGCGCGATAAAATAAATAACAATAATATTAATAATAATAATCATGTTCTGTGAGTACCTTTTGTTTTTTAGAGCCTGGGCTTGTTTTTTTTTTTTCTTTTAAACTTAAATCTTGAGTCTGTGCCTTGGTCCTGCTTTTAAAAACCTGCCCATGAACATTGACTCTCTAACCTGCTTATCTGGGAATAGTAGAGCTGAAATGTCAGTCACAGCTGTAGAACTGCCCACAGTCTGAAGTGGGAGCCTGAAGCTGGCTGTGAAGTGTAGGCTCTGTGAAACAGCCAGATGGGGAAACCCCTTTTAGACTTCTTTTTTCTAAACTTGAGGGTAATAGGCAACTATCTCATGGATATTGCTTTTTGGCTCTTTTTGCTCAACATTGCAGGATAACAGACTGATTTAATAGACATGTGTATTGTTTCAAAGTGACTGACTATGTAACAAACAAAAAGTATAACAGTAAATATTTATCCACTAATGCAATATCTACATTTTGTAGCTTGTGTTGTACTACAAAATCATTACAAAACAAAATAAACAAAAACAATATTACGCATCTCATTATAGGATTGTGAACGTGCCACAAGCAGCTTTAAGTACTGGATAAGAGGGGAGTAAAAAATAAACGGATAATTATATTCTGATTGGTAATCACATCATGCTGGAATCCAGTTCCAATTCATCATCAAACTGAGGACAAGCAAAATTTCCAGGTGATTAATTAAAAAGGGAAAAATTAAATTCATTTTTTGACTCACATATTTTTAAAACGGTGGGAAATGTGAGAGGGGACATGAAGAATGGCTCAAGAGACCATGAGCACCGTACTGCTGAAACATCTTTCTAAAATGCATATCGACAGCCCTTAACAATCAGGAATTTCCTTATTCACCTACAATCATTCCCAGAACAATCTTCACCATTTCTACCCTGCATAATAACTTTTGTAATAGATCATTCTAATATCAGCAATACCTGCAAGTGCTCTTTCTTGATCTTCTTCTACATTATATTGTGTGGTTATGGCAAAATATCTAAAATTCAAATACCTGTGTATATGTCTGAGTTTTTAACCTGTTACTTTTATTGGTAGACTATTCTAAAATACTGGAAAACATCTTCACTAGTTTTACCTGTATTTTTAAAAAAAACAAAAAAACACAAAGGAAAATATAAAACAATCTTTTACAGACAAAAAGTTGAAGTGGAATATTGCTGTCATCTTTTTTCTGTAAATTTCTTCACGTCGAACAGTTTTCATTATGGTGGTGTGGTCCACAGAATGTAATGTCTCAATGGAGGAAATTTCACTATGGCCTTGAGTAATAGGACAGTAAAGCCTTGGTTCCTGCATGGACATAGCATCACTCCTGCCTTACCATGTTAGTGTGCAGTGGACTAGAAAGGAACAGTTACTGTTTTTATTTTTCTATATCTTACCAGAGATGGGTGATAGGTTTACCTGTGATCATAACATATGGACTTTTTATTAATTTTACACCAGTATAACACTAAAAAAGAACTCTGACCAGAATATAGTATAGGGATATGTTACATTTCTTTGGTAACAAGAATCCTGGTCACCTTAGGGCATGTTCGCACGGCACGGGTTTGTGGACGGTTTTTCAGATGGTTTGCGTGTTTGCAGACCGTCTGAAAAACCGTCTGCAAACGAGCACAACGGGGCTCTATGGAAAACCCGTGCAGCAGTCCCCACTACACGGGTTTTCTGCCCAGTGGTTTTTCAAACTGCCGGCCGCCCATAAAAGATTGAACATGCACATTCCTCCATCCGGTGTGCGGACAGAATATGTGCATGGGAATGGGGAGGGCTTTTCTCCGCTCATCTTGGAGAAAAGCCATCCCCCCCGCAACCGTGTGGACGGCACTAAAACAGGACAAATACGGGTCGGAAAAAACCGACCAATATTTGTCTTCTGCCGTGGGGACAGGCCTTTACTCTTCTTCCTTTTAGCATCCCTTCCTAACCCTAGAACGGGATATTTTTGGGGGGCCTTTTGGCCCCCATGCTTACATTTTTTTCTATTACTGCAAAATTACTTTTTTAGAATTTTGAAACTCCAGGTATTCCTCAAGTAAAATTTATTGTTGTTAATATACAGTTGTTCAATTTAATTTTTTCATAAAGGGATTATGGGGTAACAATGTTGTTTTTGGTGAAAAATAAATTTTGACGAATTGGGGGCCTTTAGGCCCCCGCTGTTTTTATCATGTTCTCAGAAATGTTTTTTGTCTCAAGTTATTTATTTGTACTCATAATGCTGGGGGAGGGCCAGGGGGTGGATAATAACATGTGAGGTGTCATGTGATTTTTGGGGGGATATTAAGGGCCATGAAAACTTCAGGTCCCTGAACACGTAATAGGCTGTATATAGAGACGAGGGCGTATACACTGTGAGCTAAATTTCTGAAGACCCCTGATAAGATAAGTGTGGAGAGGAAATCTGTTTTTTTTTCTAACATCTAGTCAGCAATGGCACAGTCTTTTTTCCAAGTGTCTGACTGACCAAGAGATTGAAGCATTATTTTTAAAGCGATGATGAAAGTGAACTATCTTTGTTGATTTGGGGAAAAATTGCCACCAGCTAATCAAACATCCTCATCCAGTGATTCTTCTGATGATGAAGAAGTGAAACTAGTGGATCCTAAGAGTGATAAGTAGAACAACCAAAAAAATGTTTTTTGGGGGCATAAAACCTACATAGTCGGGGGCGGGTTTTCTCCAATAACAAAATTGTGAGACAGGTCAAGGGGCTTGGGGGAATTCCCGTTACTTACGCCTAAAAAAGTATTCGTACTTATTTTCTGACAAAAATTGCAGAAGAGGTATTATTATGTTCAAACTAGAAGGAAGACGTATCGGCCCGCAAAAAATAAGTCCCGGAAAAATATCTCAAAAAGGGAAACTTTATGCATATATTGAAATTTTCCCGCGGGAGGGGATCAAAAAATCGTATGATGTCCCCAATACAAAAAAAATTTCGGACCCCCCTTTCTATCCACACTATAAAGGGACAAAGTCTTGGGCAGTAAGGAAATTAGAAGAAACCTTCCCGCTTTTGATAAGCGAAACTCGTGCAGCGAGTTTAAACAGACAACAGCCCCTACCAGTTTTTTCTGGAACATAATTATCAAAATTGCACAAAACTTTAAATCCAGACTAAAGTTACTGTAGATGAGCAACTTTACCGCAGAGGCGCTGCAAATTATACAAAACTGCCCAGCAAAACCAGCAAAACGGAAAAAAAAATCTTTGGATGTGTATTCGCAAATTTTATGGGAAAATGGCGTAAAACTACTGTGGCAAAGAGGTTGGTGCACCCCTACAGAAGGGTGGGGGTCTGAAAAAAACAAAACTCTTGCTGTTTCCCAAAATTTAATTAAGAGAAAAATCACACCAGGCAAAATTATTTCACCAAAGTTTAACTAGGCAATTTTCTGTTCAAAACTATTTCAAATTGTTTGGTACATAAAGCAAAACGACGAGAAAAATTCAGCACTCAAACACAACGTCAGCGAGCACTTTATTAGAGTGTCTTTTTATTCAATAACAAAGCGACTTGGGACTTACAAGGCGAAAAGGAAAATCTGTATTTTACTCAGTACCAGCCACGATTGCAGTGTTGACAGCAATAACCAAAAAATTTAAACCAGAAAAATCCTGCTTTAAAAAGCAACAAAAGGGGGTGTAGATAAAAAAGGAGAGATGGTGGGGGAAAAATTCGTGTAAGAGGCAAACAAAAAAGGGCCGAGTACATTTCAAATATGCTTATGAGCAGCCTAAGTTCATTCATTATTTTTAAAAAAAAAACCAACGGAATTTCATGCACAGGGAAGGACAGGGGACGCTTATTTCTTTGGGGGAAAATTTGTCATGAACTTGTAAGCCTCACAATGACGAACACTTGAAATGCTTGCCAAAGCAAACTAAAAAGCAAAGAAAAAGGTGTGGGTACATTTAGATTATTCCAGACCAGGGGAAAGAAAACGAAAGGTTTTTTCATGTGTCCCAAGAAACATAGAGGGAATACTGAGCGATATTTTCCCTTGTAAGGAAACTGTTTTCAAAGAACACTCTTCTGAAAAAATAAAAGTCGAATTTTTTGGAAAACTAATATAATAGAAAAGAAAGTTTGAATAAAAAAGTGCGCAGCTATTTGCTAAGATTCTATGCATTTTTGTGTGTTTTCATGTCTTTTGCGTGAAATTGGGAAAAAAATTTTTTTGGGTGTTTTCTGTGAAAAATTATAATTAAAATGTTGCCACTATTTATATTTTATTGAGCAATTTTTGAAATAAAAAATGTGGAAAATTTTTTTTAAGTGGTTTTTCTAATTATGTGTATGGGGGCCTAAAAGGCCTCCATGACGTTAATATGTATATTTTTAACGTCATGCGTTCTAGGGCTAATTTTGCGATTCCACCAGATGAATCAATTATTATCACAAACCAAGCTCCACTCAATCATGGGTTATAAAATGTAAGGACTTGAGTCCAGGCACACTCCCATATGTGGTCCCACAAAGTGCAACTTTAGAGGTCCGTCTGCAAAGGGAAACTGTGACCACCTCTGCTTTTACAGATGATGTAAATGATGGTGTCATGAACAAAACCATACAGATGGCATAAGAACCTGACTGGGAAAATCCATATAGAAATGCACTACAGCCTCTATTCTAGCAGCCATGATGACCTAGTATATAGCCTTTTTTTAGCCTTGATGTCAGTTAACTGTGTAAAATATCAATATTAAATTAACATAATGATGGAAAAATATTCTACAAAACTTAATTTTATGTAACACAAACTATAATATTCCATATTGAAAATACATATAAAGTACATATTTTTATCTAAAGTATTCATTTTATATATGGGGAAACCAGGTAATGATCCAATATCAGTAAAATAGAGAGTAGAAAACCATTGAAAAAGCATTGAATATCCCTAAGTTAAATTGAGCATGCTACTGTAGGTGTAATCCAAGTCACCAGCAACAGGATAAAAAAGAAAAAAACATAAAAACAAGCAATGCGTGCTTTTATTCCACAATTTCCTTATTACACGAGCCAACTCAAGTTCTACTACACAATGACAGCTGTTTCTGGTGAAATGAGGTAATTTTCTTCAAAGCACCATATGGACACATAGGATAGCAATACCTACAGGTTTGTGAATTCCTAACAACCTTATTGCCTAGAAGGAAATCAATACATAAGATAAATGTGACCAGTAGTTTAAATCATGAAATGCTTTCGCATTGACTGAAAAATACTGGCATTTTCACATATGTTACGCTATGTGCAGTGAAGAGGAATGTCTACATAATTAAATCTATATTTAAAAAGAAGCCATTCTGTCCTATAAAGAAAGTGTGTATAACCCAAATCAAAGCAAATGTAGTCACAAGATTAGGTTTACTCTAGTGTATGATATCAATACATTGCAGCCATGCTGAGGTATACATCTGTCGGAGGATCAGTTCATAGGTAGAACCTACTCCTCTCTTATGGACTCAGGGATTTTCAGTGTTTATGAGCATGTTCTTAAAAGGAACATGGCACATTGACCATGATATCTAATTTGGAGACAACATGTTATGGAGCAGTGACAGCTGAGCAGATTACAATGTAGTTTTGTGGGAAAAAGTCTGTAGAACTTGTTAGACTACATTCACATCTGTGTTGGATTCGTTTACATATAGACTTGAACGGCACCTGAAGAACACCATTATCTACCATGGGATCCATTGGGTTTCTGTCGCTGACTGCCGTTTCGACAAACAGAGCCTCTAATGCAGATGTAAATGTAGCCTAATTTATTTGCTCTGCTTATTCTGGGTTAAGTTGTCCAATAGGCAGTATTATCAATGATTAACAGCCTTCCATGTATGATTTTGAATACAGAGATACCAAGGATATGATTGCTTAGTGGACTCCTTATCCAGAAATGAAAATGAAAAGATTGACAGTTCTACTAAAATATTTCCCACAAAAACATACAACTATCTGCTCAGCTCCTTATTTTATATAATATTTTGCTGGCAGATCATATAGCAGAGGTTTCTTTTAAATGTAATGATTAAAAGTTTAATGGTCAACCTACTATTAAAATCTGCTAGTTATAAATGTTCAGAATGATAGCTATTGAGAATAAATGGGCAGTCGGAACTCTTAGCCATACAACCCTATGGAACCATAATAAGTTTCATGTACTGAATCCTTAGAGAAGTGGCTTTGCTGTTGTAGCAATAGTTCTAATGCATAAGATCCGTGTTACGTGAGTAGTCCTGAAGAGATAGCTCATTTATAAACAGGTGAAGTACAATGTAAGCTACAAACAGAATATAATAGGATGTCACCTAATGCCAGCATAGCATTCTGATGACATTGGGCAACCAGGTCTAACCTGAATTCCATCTGGCTGTTTCACAGAGCCTGCTATTTACAGCCAACTTCAAGCTCCCAATTCATGGTTAGGCTGTGGGCTGTTCTACAGCATAAACTGCCATTTCAGCTCTGCTATTCATAGCTGTGTCTGTTACATAGACATTGTAGATAGAGGAGCTTTGACAGCAGGGCACATGGCTACAGAGCTCTAAAGGTGTAATGATTGTCAGTATGAAAGAAACAAGCCCCTCTCCTGCTACTTTGGTATTCCTAGCTGAGCCTGTTAGAGGGACAGGTGACAGAGGGGTTTTGACAACAAGGCAGAAGGCTACTGAGCTCCAAAAGGGTAAAGTTTATCAGTAAGAACGAATCAAACTCCTTCTGTCTTGCTGATAAGACACAGCAGACAAGAGGTGGTAAGTAACCAAGAAAACCTTCTATAAATCAGTAGGGGAAAACAACTGCTCTAACTTTTAAAGGGAGCTGAAATTTTTTTTATTAGGAAATAGTTTTTATTTACCTTTGCCTAAATGTGTAGAGCTAATCAATTAATTGTGAATACCCCTTTGAATCTGTTATCCCAAATGGTCAAACACTTCCCCAAAAGAAGCCTACAAAAGGTTCAGCTCAGGGCCGGGACGATGGGTAGGCGAAGGTAGGCGACCGCCTAGGGCGCCACTTCATTCCAGTCAGAAAAAGGGGCGCAAGGAGGCATGGAGTGAGCTGAATTTTCCATTTGGGGAGCACTTTATGCCTTGTTTGTCTAGGGCACCAGAATACCTTGTCCCAGCCCTGGTTCAGCTATAAAAATACAACACATGGCTGCCTGAAGAACTCCTGTCTATGATGCCATGTGCCATGACTGGCTAATGGATAGTTGCTCTGTAGCACATTTAATCCAGTCTACACAGTGACATCAAATTGCCATCATTGCCAAAATCATATTGACACATATTGACGTAATAGTGGCATCTTACCATATTTAGATTGTGAATGTTTTTGCCCTGTTTTCTGTTTATAAATGATGGCTTACATTTAGGACTACCTAAACTAATAGTTGAGATCATGATGGAGTTTGTTAAGTATACACGTTTTTTTCCAATAAAACCATTTTCTGATTCCTCCAATATAAAAGCAGCATAAAAATGTTGCAGAAATGTATGCAAGAATACAAATATAAAACTGCTATGATGTTTTCTAAGTGTTTAGTCTCTATCTCCACAACAGATATAAAAACAAGAAAATGAAGTGTTATATTTTTCCCCAAATCAATTGAAATGCACCAGGCTCTTACAGACATAGATTTCTATACTGAAACTTCAAAGGACAAGACTCACTGATATTTCTTGAGTACTCTGGATCATCAGACCAGCAGGCACATAGTAAGTGTTCCCATCTCTACTGTGCCTGGCATTAAGCCTTTCGCTGCTAAAGATTACATGCCGAGACTGATAATAGTATAATATATAAAAATATATTTTACCGCACATCTCTATCTTTTAGTCTCAACGATTAATTTTTTGACTGAAACTTAAGTCTATGATGCATATACAGTAAATAAGCAAGAGAAAAATTTAACTCTTTCTTAGGTAAACCAGGTAAGCAATAATTGCCTCGTCATTTATCATCTCAAAATGGTTTTCTGTTAGTTTTAAAAAAAAGTTCCAATGGTGTTAAAATAGAAAACTACGTAAACTCCCTTTGCCATATCCAACTTATAATAAAGCTTCTGTGAATAGTAAAAGAAAAAGTTAACTCACCTCTGAAGGCGGTTCAGTACCAGCACTGCTGCCTCTCCCAGTCCTACTTGTTGATGACAACATCTTCATTGATCTCATGATGCTTTAGTACATCACAGACCTCAGCAATCTCTTCCCGTATCAATGTGACTACTGAGGGCGGTGATTGACTACAGAGTCACGTGATCAACGGACATGACATTATCATCGAGAAGCAACTGAAATGGAGTGGCCTTCAGAGATGAGTTAAAGGGGTTGTCTCACAATGCTGTTTCATAGAGCCACTAGCAGCTTTAGTCATACTTCTTAGTCATACCCACAGAATGTGGGTGGTTCTATAGCAGTGATTAGCATATCAACTCTGTATTCCAAGCTCTTTTAATGCAGGAGATGTAATCTATAGTGCAGAATGCTTAAGAGTTCAAAGTTAACAAAAGTTTGTTAGCTATAACACACTTTGTTCTCAAGTTGTTGACAGTCCTGTGTGCCAAGCTGTTAAGACATCACTCCCTGATATCAGATAAGACAAAAATCAGAGAGAGAAAGTCGGTAACCAAGAGAAACCTTTGTGCACTCAGAGCATATAAAATCTCTCTTACCTCCTGACCAGAGAAAAATCAAGAGAGAAATGTATTTGGAAAAAGTCTTGATTTAACGTTCCCTACAGTACATGTTGAAAGCTAATCTTTGTAGTGAGAAAACACCTTTTACTATTTTTAAGGTCCCCTGACTGGCATTTTTTGAGAATAATAAAATGCTACATCTTTTGACCAACTATTGTCCTGTCATTTTTAATACGCAGTTCAGCTATTTCTAAGGTGTTGTGGTCTACCAAATGTTGAATGTAAAAGTCAAATAGGTTGTTATGTAGCTGCCTATAACCCTGAAATGAGAGTGTTACCACTCACCTCCTGCTCTGCTTGAGAAGGTGCCACAGTGATCTTGTACTGCATTAGTGATATAGATAGATAGATAGATAGATAGATAGATAGATAGATAGATAGATAGATAGATAGATAGATAGATAGATAGATAGATAGATAGATGCTTTACACATAATATGCCACAACGGAATTCAGACTCATTGATATATTTATTAATAATACATTTCCGTAATACTTTCTGTGTTTAATCATACACAGTATGTGTTAGCAAGGTAACCTTGACCCCTCCAACCTTGTTAAGCTTTCCTATGCATAATGCATTGATTCATCACATAGAGAAGAAATTTGCAAACAGCCATATTAATATATCAGACATTTAATGCAGACTAGAAGCCGATATAATAGGCAGTCTGTATAACAAATGGAGCCTTCCATAAAAGTGCTAATAACAATGCAATCATTTCTGGCATGGTATAGTCACATTATCATCTGTACTGAGTATCTCATGACCTCTCTATTGATAGAGAGACCTGGTATTTCCTTATACATTTATTTTCTCTGGAATCACAGCACAAGCAATGTTAACTTATCTATATCTAGACATCAGTTTAGTTTTGCATCATCAGTAAAGGTTACAAGATTAAGAAGAATAAAGAAAAAAGATCAGTGTAAATAACAAATATCAGTTTCAGAGAATCCCGGTTATCTGCACATAGAGATGATAGTTTTGCTGGCAGATCTTGCCTTTCCAATGGAATCACCAACAATCTAACGTCTTCTAATTACTTCTATCTGGAAAAATGCTGCCATGATGGAGGTTAGTTAAGGCAAATGTATATGTTATTAAAGTAACTGAGAGGACTACCTGTTGTCCAGCTGACAGTTGTATGATGTCCATGACCACCCTTTGCATAAACACAGTTGTCCTTAAAAGATTTGTCCCATGAGTAAATGTTTATTATCCAGGAAGATCAAATGAACCAAGCTATAGGTTCTAATACCATATACACATTTGGAAACATGGGAATGTTGGGGGTAGATGTTGCTGGTATTATCATTTATTGAGTAAAAGTAAAAAAGACTAAATAAGTTGTCCAGCAAAGTCTTGACTCATCTCCATGTAATGTTCTCTGTGCTTATTTGTGCTTTTCTTGTGCTGTATCATGCTGCTCATTTCTCTACAGTTGAGCAGCAGCATTTCCTGTTTAAAATGTTTTCCCTTTGCCCTGTAAAACTACAAGCCCCAGGATATTTTGCTGTGCTTTGTCTACCTTCCTCACTGCTAATTGCAGTCTCACCCCATGTTCCTCCCTCTTGTTGAAAGCCTTGGGAAACAGTACTAAATGGGGCATGGCTCCAAAAGCTGTCCTTAAAAAACAATCTCCTTTGGAATCTGATCTTGTGGGCCTTACACAGAGCTGTCTATGTGGCGACAAAGCTACTGAGCCTCCTATCTTCAAACAGCTGATGTAGAACTTCAGAAAGCCCAAAAAAATGCAATGTTCACAACCCTTTAAACGAAAACCCTAAAATGAACTGAATCACATTGTGGAAAAGTGTAATGTACATATTTATTTTTAATTTAAAAGTTAGTTTCCTACCAACATAAAATCTATACTGAAGTCCTGAGCTTCAATAAAGGCTTCACATCAGTAAAAAGAGTCACTGATGAAGCCTTGTTATGGGACTGTATTCATCAACCTATGGTTGAATTAACTATTCTCTTGCAGAGGGATCCTAATGGTTGCCTGCAAGCCATAGAGTTGATAAGTGTGAACTGTTTTTGTAGAAAAACAATGAAAGTCATTTGTCTTGTGCTTGGAATAATTGCAAGCTTTCCACACACAGTTTCACTTTCATGCGAAAACTTAAAATACCATTTTATCCATCTTAATGAGAAGCTTTATCTATGGCGAACACTGGCTACATTAAAAACAAATGTAAAATAAATTCAGAACATACGTATTATACCAAAAACGTTGTTGCTGTTTTTTTAAAATTATTAGTAGTTCATTTCTTTTGTCGGACAAAAAAAAGATTTATTTTCACAGATTTTATTATGGGTTTTTTTCAATTTAGTTATGATTTTGTTACCATAATTTAGCATGCAGCTCATTTGAAAACATCCAAATAATCTGATAATTTGATTAAAATGTGAACACCTAACACTTAGAAATTGTGTTTAACCTTTTCTAGACAAAGCAGTGTTTGCCAACATTTTGGTTTTTTCATCATTAACTTTAAAAAGCCACTACTTTTTTATTTGCTTGTCAACACAAAGTAATATGAGGGTCTGGTTAACAAGACAACTTTTTAATAGTGCTATTTAATGTTACAAACAATGTATATAGACGATTTTAAAAGTTATTTATTGGATGTAATGGGAATAAAAGCGCTTTTTTGACATTATTTTTAAATGTTCTCTATTCAGAGTTCACTGTGATAATATAATAATATAATATTATATATATATAATATATATATATATATATATAATTCTATAATATATATATTATATATATATATATATATATATAGTAAACCTTCTTCTGCAGGTCAGTGAAACAAGATTTATTAACCTTTTGTTAAAGCAAAAAAAAAACACTTTATTGGGAAAAAATGTTTTAGATGTGATCACTTTCTGAGACGTAGACTTTTTTTTTCTTCTGACAGATCTATGTGAGGTTTTGTTTATATTATGCAGGATAAGCTGTTGTTTTTATTGGTGTTGTTTTGGCTACATTCAACTTTTTCATCTCTTTTTATCCCTTTAAATATTTAATATGTTTATACCTTTAAAAACTTTATTTTATTAGTCCTCCTAGAAGACTTGATCAATATACTGCAACACTAATGCATGTGGCCTCACATATATATTAAAAGAGGGTGATACACCAGACCATGGACTTTCATGCTATGTAGGTTTCAATCAAGGCCATACTGGGAATAGAAAGCAGCTGGCACAAAGCCCATGTAGGATAACGGTCTCACAAATTTCCCTCAGTCACGCACCTCGCCACTTTCTAAAATAAACCCTTTTAACACAAACAAGAAAGTAAAAGAGGTGGAGAAAAATCCCTAATCACAGCCTTAGGGACAGGTGTGCACCCACTTTACAGTCAGGGACAAGTTTACGCTGCCACTATACAAGAACAGATATAACCTACAATATCACTATGTAGTAACCACATAGTGGTCAGACACCAGCTTGGGTATTACTTACAATAACGTCCTATAGAGACCACATAGTGGCCAGACACCAGCTCAGGTCACATCACATGACAGTGAATACTGCACTGATTTAACACAGAAGCAAAATAACCCCTGGCATTCAGAGACTCAGATGAGACATCATCTCCAATGGGAGATGTTCTCTTGTTCTTTTCTTCTCTATCTGGCCCAAACCTCCATGAAATCTTCTCTGATGAGTCTTTCTCTTCCCTTTTTTTTCTCTGTCCAGTAAAGAATGCAATGATGTCTTCTCTCGACCACTACTCGTCCCTGTAGAATTTACCACACAAACATCTTAGACCCCAAATAGTAATAGTTCCCCCTTTGATGCCCCACACAAAGGGTAGGTAGTTACACAGGCCCCTCAGTAGTTAGGTAGTAATGTAAGGGGTTGTAATTATGCCTGTGTTTGGAGTAGTAGAACACTGGTTTGCCATGGGAATCCAGGGAGAGGGGTGGCCTGGTTTTGGCAGACAAATAGTTTAGAGAGAGCGACAGTTGGGACTATTAGGGTGAAGCCAATCAGCCATCTCAAGGCGTAGAGCTGGGCTGAGTAGAAGGCAGGCCAACTAAGTAGCAACCAATCAAGAGACAGACAGGAGGAGGAGCCCGAGTTAGGTTTTTTTGAGGGAATTCAGTATAAGGAGAAAGAGAGAAAAAGAAGGTTCAAGAAGTTTGCAGAGGGTCAGTGAGACAGCAAAGATTTAGCCCTCAGGAGGAGATGCTGGGCTCTGCCCAGGGCTGGGTGCAGAGTTAAGTCGCCAGCATGTAAATAGTTCCTTTTGGAAAGAGAAGGAGATGGTCGGGGAAAATAATCTTCCTTCCCCACTCCTGAGGCATGGCTAGAGAGAGGACACGAGAGAACAAAAGAGGTTTCCCCTAGATCCTGTCTGGGGACAGAGAGCCGAGGCAGCATGGGAATGACAGTGAATAGCAAAGGGAAACAGTACGGATTCAGAGAGAGGGAGTGAGTTTGGTATTAGCCTCCGGTGGCAGATGGAAGGGTAAAGAAGAGACCATTATCCGAAACGAGCCATGGCAGTAGGAGGGACAGGAATAGAAGCTACTCCGGGGATCAGAGACTGTTAGGGAATGGTAAAGGTTTGCAGGAAGAGTGTTCACTGTATGCTCTGTCATGATGCTAGGGTCGTCCACCTATTAAAACCTTGTTAGTGTCCGGAGATCTGTGAACTTGTACACACTAAGTTTGCTGGGAGTAAAGACCAAGAGTTCTTTTTATTAACCAATTGTGGAAATTTATTTATTAAACGCTGACTTAGTACACAAGCGTCACACCCATCCTCCCTGGTACACCGCGATTCACATTCTCGGGTATCCCAAACCACATACAGTGGTGTGTTTCACCACCACATGCACCATCCTCCCTGTATGTGTTACAGTTACACAGGCCCCCCAGTAGTTAGATAGGTAGACAGAGCCTCTCCCTAGTAGTTATATAGATAGCCAGGGCTTTCCCCAGTAGTTATATAGACTGTCAGGGCCTCCTCCAGGTGTTAGCTAGGTAGACAGGGCCCACCCCCAAGTAGTTATACAGATAGGGCCTCACCCACATGTTTGGAAGGGCATCTCCTTAATAGTTATATAGTCAGGACCTTGTCACATAGAAAAAGCTACATAATAACTAAGATACATGTAGACAGCAAAAAACACAAAGGGAACCTGTCACATTGAGCATGCCGTTTTCAGAGTAGGAGGGGCAGAGCAGCCTGCTTTGTCTGGGTTAAGGAGTCCAGTAGGCGGTTTTATCAGTGATTGAGAGCTATCTCTACGTGCACACTCAAACAACGAAGGCTGTTAATTACTCATAACACCGCCTACTGGACTCCTTAACCCAGACAAAGCAGAAATATAAATGAATAAATCACAAATTCTGCTGAAACTTTCCCAACAAAACTACATATCAATCTGCTCAGCTCCTCCTGCACTGTAACAAGATACCTGTAGATCAGATACTATGTTTAGTGTGACAGGTTCCCTCTAATGAGGATATAAAACAAAGTTGATGATGATGGCTGACTAAATTATATAATTTGCCCTGAGCAGAATAAAGGTAGGTGCCAGCTGCATGTGCAGTCCATATCATCCTAGGAACAGCTTGAAGGGGAACATACAAGCAGAACATACAAGCAGAAAGAATGTCTTAGATTGTCCATATCTCTAACTAGTTCAAACTTTTTTTTTTTTTTTTTAAAGGGAATTTCCATCTTCTAATATTATGGTATCATTTTAGTTCATCATATTATAAGCACTGGACCTTCCAGTTCATGGGCGTAACTATAGCCATAGCAACTGTTATGGGCCCCAGAGATTAAAAGAGCCCCACTGAGATACAAAAGCATTGGGCCTTATGTATGAAAACTATCAGTAAGACACTGTTTGTTGCCCATAGCAACCAAGCACAATATGAAATGAAAGCTGAGCTGTGATTGGTTGCTATGGGTAACAAAGAAAGTCTTCAACCTAGACCGTTTTCATGCATGGAGCCCATTGTTCCTTTCTGTAGCGAACAAGTAGCTGGTGGATTTCTGCTCTAGAGCCACACAATATATATTGTGGGAATCAGCTCAAACGGAGCCCTTCCTTCGTTGTGCAATACTGCAGGGTTTATTGGCATCGGTTTTATAAACAAGGAAAATAAACAGCAGGGCTTGCTTCAGCCAAAAACAAACATAAATCACAGTCCTGATTTGCAGTCACAATACCGTATGCCGGTCTCTGTAGTACATCCACGGTTATCCAGGCCCAGCTCTGGCTCTCTCACTCCTGCTCACTCCACTGAGCAGTATTTGACAGGAAGGGAACCACACCCCCTTCCACCTGAGCCTGCTGGCCTTATATAGGGCTGGTAAGCCCAGGACTGGATGTGGGAGCAGCCCGTCCCACCCAACTCTACAGACTGCTCCAATAAAGCCCGACCCGGATTACGGCATTACTGCCATACTACACATACAAAACGTGTCAGTGGCCTATTGCCGCTGACACAAAAATAAATAGGCTTTATTTCACCGATCTTAGACAGATCGGTGACACATAGCGTCCGTCCACTACCGCACCTTGTGCCTTCCTACATTCCCCCCCCTCTGCCCAATGCCGGGGGACTGGGCACCTTCAGCCATCAAACTATGTACCCTCGATAGGGCATCTGCATTCCCCTGCAGCTTGCCCGGCCTGTGCTCCACCGAGAAATTAAAATCCTGCAGGGCCAGGAACCAACGGGTGACCCTGGCATTGTTGCCCTTTTTCTCCCTTAGCCATTTCAACGGGGCATGATCAGTCACCAGCCTAAATTTGCGACCCAGGAGGTAGTACCGGAGAGAATCTAGTGCCCATTTAATGGCTAAGCATTCCCTCTCAATAATGGAGTAATTACGCTCGGCAGGGGACAGCTTCCGGCTCAGAAAACTCACGGGATGTTCCTCCACCTCTGAGGCATCTGTTTGTAGTACAAATTCTCGCGAGAAATCCGGGGCCACTAAAACTGGCTGTCTACACAGGGCTATTTTCAAGTTTTGGAAGGCCTCTTCAGCCTCTGGGGACCATTTGATCATGGCGGACTTAGTCCCCTTTGTTAGGTCCGTCAAGGGTGTTGCCATCTCGGCAAACTTGGGGATAAACCGCCGGTAATACCCCACGATTCCCAGAAATGCTCTCACTTGTTTCTTGGTAAGTGGGCGGGGCCAGTTTTGGATTGCTTCTATCTTGTTTACTTGGGGCTTTATCTCCCCCCTTCCCACGACATACCCCAAGTAACGGGCCTCTTCCATCCCGATGGCGCACTTACTAGGGTTTATGGTAAAACCACCTTTCCTTAGCGCATCTAGGACAGCTTGGATCTTCTTAGGGTGACTCTCCCAATCCCGGCTGAAGATGACTATGTCGTCAAGGTAAGCTGACGCATATGCCCGGTGGGGACCTAAGATCCTGTCCATAGCCCTTTGGAAGGTGGCGGGGGCCCCCTGTAACCCAAACGGCATTCTTACATAGTGGAAGGACCCGTCTGGTGTGGAAAAGGCTGTTTTCTCTCGGGCCTCCTTGGCTAAGGGGATCTGCCAATACCCCTTGGACAGGTCTAGGGTGGTGATATACCGGGCTGGTCCTAGCCTCTCAATAAGCTCATCTACCCGGGGCATGGGGTATGCATCGACCTTCGATACTTCATTTAGCTTGCGGTAGTCGTTGCAAAAGCGCCACTCACCGTTAGGCTTAGGGACTAACACGATGGGGCTGGACCATCCGCTCTTAGACTCCTCTATCACTCCTAATTTTAGCATTCTCTGCACTTCCTTTGCCACAATTTTCCTACGGGCCTCGGGAATCCTATAAGGTTTTAAATTCACTCTCACCTGAGGCTCTGTGACGATCTCATGTTCTACAACATGGGTAAGCCCTGGTGCCTCTGTGAATAAGTCCCTATTTTGTTGCAGCAGTTGTCTGCACTGTTGGGTCTGAGAAGGAGACAGGGTCTCTGCAATCTTCACTGCCTCTATACTGGTCTCTGGTTGGGACACCAAGCAAGATGCCTCCGGGGGGTCTCTATCTTTCCATGGCTTGAGCAAGTTAACATGGTATACTTGGTAGGGCTTCCTTCTCCCTGGCTGATGGACCCGATAGTTGACCTCCCCCACCTTCTCAACTATCTCGTAGGGACCTTGCCATTTCGCCAGGAACTTGCTCTCCACCGTTGGTACTAAGACTAGGACCCTGTCCCCTGGCCTAAACTGTCTCACGCGGGCTGACCTGTTGTAGACCCTCGCTTGCGCCTCCTGCGCCTGTAAGAGGTGTTCCTTAACAATAGGGAGTACCTGAGTGATCCGCTCCTGTAGTTGTGCCACATGCTCAATGACGCTTTTATGGGGCGTGACCTCACTCTCCCAGGTCTCCTTGGCAATATCTAATAGTCCCCTGGGATGCCTGCCATAGAGTAACTCAAAAGGGGAGAAGCCTGTGGAAGCTTGGGGAACCTCTCGGATAGAGAACAGGAGATATGGCAACAGGTAGTCCCAATCTCGGCCATCTTTCTCTACTACCTTCTTCAACATGGCCTTTAAGGTCTTGTTGAAACGTTCCACCAAGCCATCTGTCTGGGGGTGGTACACAGAGGTGCGTAGTTGGGTCACCTTCAGAACCTTGCAAAGATCTTGCATAACTCTCGACATAAACGGGGTCCCTTGATCCGTCAGGATCTCTTTCGGCAAGCCCGTTCTGGAAAATATGTGCCATAGTTCCCTAGCAATTACCTTGGAGGAAGCATTTCTAAGGGGTACAGCTTCTGGGTACCTGGTGGCGTAGTCCATGACGACCAGAATATACTGGTGTCCTCTAGCCGACTTTACCACGGGCCCTACTAAATCCATTGCTACTCTCTCAAAGGGTGTCTCGATAATAGGCAATGGTATTAGTGGGCTGCGAAAACTGGCAACAGGGGAGGTGATCTGGCACTGGGGACAGGACTGGCAGTAGTCTCGGATTTCCCTGTAGCACCCTGGCCAGTAAAATCTGTGTAGAATTCTTTCTATGGTCTTATCGGCCCCCAGGTGTCCCCTCAACACATGACTGTGGGCCAGATCCATTACCATCCGCCTGTATGGTGTGGGAACCAGAAGTTGTTCCACCACTCCCTCACGGATTTTGGTTACCCGGTACAACAAATCCTGATTTACGGCAAAATGGGAAATCTTTCCTCAGCCCCTGACTCTTGGGGTACCCCATCAAGTACCACCACGCTGTTGAAGGCCCCTTTTAGGGTCTCATCCCGCAGCTGGGCCGTCCCAAAATTTCCCCTAGATACTCCTAGGTCTGGCAGTGTCTCATCAAGGGTTGACTCCCCCTCACCATCCCCTACCATGACGGAGAACGGGAATTCGGGGACCACCTCATGGTCAGTGCTCTCAGGACTGTCTGGGTTTTTGGGGTGCTTTCGCTGTATGGCACCTTCCCACAGTCCCCAAAAGAGAGGGCAGTCCCGGCCAATTATAACTTCGTGCACTAATCCCCGCACAATGCCTACATGGTGTGACACCGTACCCCCATCGGATTTTAAAGTTACTTGGGCCACGGGGTACGCTTTGGTATCCCCATGTATACAGGTGACCCCCAAAGTTTTCCCTGGAACCAAAACATGGGGAATACTGGCTGTCAGGAGAGTAACCAAGCTTCCCGAGTCCAGGAGACCCCTTACAGGGTGCCATTCACCCTGATGGGACAGAGTGGAAGTCCCTGGGTAGTGTCCAACCCGGCTGTGCATGCCGGAAGCGCCAACAGAGACGTACGCCGCCCAACGGAACAGTCCATCGGTTCCGAGCCAAGGGGGCACCGGGCCGCCACATGCCCCACAGCCTGGCATCTCCAGCAGATAATGTCCCGGACAGGGGGTTGGCGCTGGCAGGGCCTTGGCCTTAGGACGGGCGTCTCTAGGGAGCTTAGTTCTTTGACTTCCTGGGTCAGTCGGGGTCTGTCAGTAGGGAGAGGCATAGGGTCCTGGATCAGCCAGGGAATTCTCCATGGCCTGATATCTCTCTACCAAGCCGATTAAGTCATCCGCCGTCTGGGGATTCCCTTGCGCCACCCAGCATTGCACTGGCTTGGGAAGAGAGTGCACAAAGCGGTCCATCATGACCCTCTCGACCATCTGGGCTGGGGAACAGACCTCCGGCTGCAGCCATTTCTGGATGAGGTGCAGGAGATCAAACATTTGGGACCTCGGGGGCCGGTCCCTCCTGTATCCCCACTGATGCACCCTTTGTGCCCGGACTGTGACCGTCACGCCCAGGCGCGCCAGAATCTCCGACTTGAGTCGAGGGTATTCCCTGGTATCCTGCAGAGATAAGTCATAGTAAGCCTGTTGAGGCTCGCCAGTGAGAAACGGGGCCAGGACCTCTGCCCACTGTGGAGCTGGTAGTCTCTCCCGGTCAGCCACCCGCTCGAAGATGGTAAGGAAGGCTTCCACGTCGTCCTCTGGGGTCATCTTCTGCAGGGCGTCTCGTACCCTCTTCCGCACCTGCTGTCCGTCCTCCTGACGGGGTGTAGCTGGCGTCTCCTTCCCCCGGATAGCTTCCTCCATAATGGCCATCTGCCTGATTAGGAGCTGGTTGGTCTCCTGCTGTGACTGCACAGATTCAGCATGGGCCTGTTGCTGCTGGGTGCTCACCTGCACCAGGTGCTTCAGCAGCTCCTCCATTTCGCTTGTTTGGTTTTTTAAACGTAGCAGCCGCCTTAATCCAGGATATGCAGCCTCTTTTTCCAGGATGTTGCCCGCATCCGAGACACCAATTGTGGGAATCAGCTCAAACGGAGGCTGTCCTTCGTTGTGCAATACTGCAGGGTTTATTGGCATCTGTTTTATAAACAAGGAAAATAAACAGCAGGGCTTGCTTCAGCCAAAAACAAACATAAATCACAGTCCTGATTTGCAGTCACAATACCATATGCCGGTCTCTGTAGTACATCCACGGTTATCCAGGCCCAGCTCTGGCTCTCTCACTCCTGCTCACTCCACTGAGCAGTGTTTGACAGGAATGGAACCACACCCCCTTCCACCTGAGCCTGCTGGCCTTATATAGGGCTGGTAAGCCCAGGACCGGAGTGTGGGAGCAGTCCATCCCACCCAACTCTACAGACTGCTCCAATAAAGCCCGACCCGGATTACGGCATTACTGCCATACTACACATACAAAACGTGTCAGTGGCCTATTGCCGCTGACACAAAAATAAATAGGCTTTATTTCACCGATCTTAGACAGATCGGTGACACATAGCGTCCGTCCACTACCGCACCTTGTGCCTTCCTACAATATGTTTTCTGATATATGACAGCATTATTTATGCCTTGAATTATTGCTACTTATGTTGCTGCTTTAATTTATTGTCATGAGGTGGTGGGGCCCCATCTTGTTTTGGTATAGGGCTCTATGAACAGGGCCACTCCTAGGGACGGGCGAAGCGGGCAATTAGCCTCTGACTCTGCACAACTGTTGTAAAACAGCCGTGCAGAGTCAAAGCCAGCAGCTGCACGTGCTCAGTGCAGCTGCCGGTACAGGGAGGAGGCAGGACAGATTGTTCCCCTCCTGCCTCCTCCCCTGTATGTACAGCGCTCATTGTGCACTGTACAAACACAGCAGCGTCACAGGGGGCACACGGCTTTCACTACACCCCCTGCAACGATGAGTCTCGGCTCCTGTCAGTTCCAGGAGATCCCGGGAGCCTTTTAGGAAATTTCTTCACCTCGCCTTGAGTGTAATTTAGCCTAGAAACGGCCCTGCCTATGAATTCTATTTACACCCAAGTTTGTCATTTCTCTTACACAGTGAGGTTCCAGGCTGAGCATTATGCATAGAACTATAAGAAGTGTAATATCTTAAACATCAACCTGAAAATATGTTTATTATAAAAAAAACTAAAAATTTCAGAAATGTGTAAATCATGCTATTACTCTATGATATTTCCATAGAAAACGAGCTGCTTAGAATTGGTTTTGACTATTGTTTATGTCTATAGATACATGCCATGAACTTGTGGATGTGTAGAACCTCTGTGTTTTCAGTATAATATAGGATTAATGTGTGACAGACATTGACAAAGGTTAAACTATGTAATTGAAAATATAAGTGATGTTCAAAGCATTGGCTCCTAGGACAGAGGAACAATTTTTTCACAGGACATTCGGGAAATTGATGATTCTCTGCCATACTGCTTGACAAATCGGGCAGCATCATGTTGCCTCTTCTTAAGCTCTTCTGCGCCTCTCTAAGCTCCCCTCCACAGATTCAGTGAATGAAATAATGCTGCTATTGCCCTCTGCATATACTCCTGCAATCTGCATTGCTTTACTGGAATACAAGTCAAGGGAAAGAAAAGCTTCCTTTGAAGGCTTTTATTTTTCAAAACAAAGGTCACTTCCATTTGCTCCAATGAAGTCGACTTTTTAGATGATGAATAACTTTTAAATTCATTTTGATTAGATTCACCGATAGTTACAAATACATGTCAAAGAACAGCAGACGTAAAATACTAAATGCATGGCTCATTGCCTGCTTGTCAATTTACAAATAAAAAGATATTTGTTTTCAACGTGAGCAATTCCTTCTCAGAATGCAGAAAGTACAGGCTGATGTATAATACATGCATTCAACTAAACTGACTTTAAAGGCGTTTTTTCACTATGCAGTTTCACAGCCAAAGCCGGCTTTAGAATCACACATGCCATCCAGGCAGTGTTTCTAGCTATTCCTGTTACACTGACAATGAGTGCAAGAGATTTATAAAGTGTATTATACAGGCTACAGAGCTCCAAAGAGTGTTTACCTAGCTAAATGAGAGGCTTTCAAAGTCCATTACTAGAGATAAAACTTTGCAGGAGGTGACGCGCCATGGACGTAATGAATAAGTGACGGCAGCTTAGAGCAATGACAGATAAGAGAGCAGGGAGAAGGGGAGGGAGAAATGGTTGCAACCAATGAATCCTGTATGCTCTAAGAGGAGATAAAATCTCTCATATCCTGACCAAAGAAAAATGAACAAAGCAATGTATTTAGAAAAATTCTTCAGTTATCTATCCCTACATTTTAAATATCATTGTACTGAGAAAACTCCTCAAATGCCAGCCACATTCACTTACATTAGACTAGACATTGTCAGGCTCCAGGCAACAGGGATCTGACCACAGCTACTGCACATTGCTTATTATCATGGATGCAACAAAAGCTGTAGCAACTACCATGGGGTCCAGAGGTTGAGGAGGCCCAAAAGTTGAGGGGGCCGATTCAGGTCCAACAATATTGTACCTTTTTGTAGGGAATAACAGAGTTAAATTTAAGCTAACACTTCTATGTTGATTATACAACAACATTATGTATACCTTAATTGCTACTTCTGCTGCTGTCTCTGCATCCTATCATTAATAAGGCCCATCTCATTTTGCTATGATGCCCAATGAATGTGGTCAATAATTCCACCATTACAACCTCTTGTGGCAGCGAGTTCCATAGTCACACCGCTCTTACAGTAAAGAATACCCGTCTGTAAATATGGTGAATTTTTTTTTCTCTAGAAGTAGAGGATGCCCCTTGTCATTGTTAAGGGACTATTTTTGTCAAGCATGACCTCTTAATGTCAGGAGGTGCCTGTATATGAATCATGAATAATGTAAAATAGGGTGTTGTTCCTTTTTTTATTCGGTATGTTTGATTATTTAAAAAATATATATTAAATAATTTTAGTGGCATTCTACATCACAGACATCACTAAATAGGGAATCTACTGTTAAATAGTAGTGGCTCACAGCAGTGAAGAGCAGCTGCCTGATGGTAGCAATCCCTGCTGATGGTTAGTACTAGGGTCCATAAGCCTTAGGCTATGTTCACATGGTGTTTTTGGATCCTATTTGGGATCCAAAAGCTGCATCCAAAAACGCAGTGGCGATCGGACCAATACACATCCAACATGTTTCCAATACGCAGCTGCGTGTTTGGATGCGTTTTGGCTGCAGCAGGATCGCACCCTATAGTTTATTGTAGAGCTCCTGCTGCGTCTTTCGGATCAAGAATCAACATGACAATTCTTAGAATGATTCCGAAAGACGGATCCAAAAGACGCAATGAAACATGCATTGGCGATCACTTGTCTGAACGCTGATGCATGTTTCACAGTGAAAGCAATGTAAACCACATTGCACATTATTAGATGTTTGGGTCCGTTTAGGGTCCGATAGACGGATCTAAACACATATGTTCACACAGACTAAACATGCCGTGTGAACATACCTTTAGGCTAAGCTCCTAGGGGACACAGTGTAGAGAACCTAGTAACCTTTGACTTCAATATTTCCTGAAAGGAAAGCAAATGAGATATTTTCCTCCATAGGAAAACACTGAGATTATGGGACAGTTTGTCATAATTTTGTCGTAAAATGTCATTATGAAACCATAGGCCAAATAAATATATTTAAAGGCAAAACCAAATAAAGTCATAGAAATGGAGGTTCCTATAAAAAAAAAAAAAAAACTCAAATTCCCCTAATGGAGACCAAAGTGCATTTAGAATACACTTAGTATGCTTAAAAATAAAGAAGTCTACGATCCAATGTAAAGAAACTTTATTACCCGTTCCAGCGCATTTTGTGCAATTTAACCACCATCCATGACAGCTTAGATTTCAAGTAATCAAGCAAATTCCTATACCTCGCCGTGGAGGTAACTGCATCGCGACTTTCCTGAAAAGAGAGTGGTTTTGGATACATAGACTAGGTTCATTAGAACCCGGTGGCCTAAATCGCGAATATGATATGCGACATTGATTTCCTTTTTTACAGTATCTCCATGTTAGCCTGTGATACTTACGTATACATTAACTCTATATAATGTGTTTTTATGCTTAATCCACAGATCAAATGATCTTCATTGTTCCTGGGGTAATTCTTTGTCTTCATCATCTCATTTTTGTTCTACATCATGACTCCCCCTATTCTCGTTTCTTTTGCTCCTTTCCTCTGTTGCTTATACACACAACCTCAATTTTTATTTCATGCTCTTTTTTCCCCCCTTTTACATCATACTTCTTGTCTTATCCATCTCTTTTGTCCTATCCCTTGTTTGTTTCTTATTGTTCTCTCTTTTCCTTTACTTCACACCTAATTCTCATTCGTTTACTCTCTAATACACTACGCTTTCTTTTGTTATTACATCCTTGCCCATTCTGTTCTCTTGTGCGCCGTAGTCGCACCCTTATAGATCCGCCCTTATACCCATCTTTATTACTTACCTGCCCCTCCTTCCTCACCCCTTTTTCTATACCTGTATTGTTATTACCCTATTTTCTACGTTACCATGTTCCTTGTGTTACTAGTCTGTACTTTCTCTCCTTCCTCTCCTATTAATATTCATGTGTACCCCCTCTTTCTCTTCTACCCCATTTTTTGCTGTGTTCTATGATTTACCATTACTTCTGTACTTAATTTTGACTTTTTCAGATGTCACTTGATAAAGACAATTGCCAGAACGTCATTTTCCATAGACATCTGGTTTCTATATACTTTGTTCATTTTGTAAAACATCTATTGAGTATGCTTTTTTACCAAACGAACTATGTAGTTGATCCGTACCTCTCATTAATAAAGCTATGTACTTTTAATTGAGCAACTTAACACAGTGTGCAGTGGATTTGTCTTACTATTGACTGGACCTAATTGGTCTTTTCCACTTATTGCACCCATTAGGTGTGCATAACCATTTGTTTTGTAAAAAATAAAGAAGCATGCATTATTAGGCTAAGTTCACATCTGCGTCAAAAGTTCCGGATATGTTTCATGATGGACAACAACAGCACTTGTAGTCAGTGGAGTCCATTCAGTTTCTGTTGTGGTGTCCACTGTTTCAATGGAATAAAAAGCACAGCATGCAGCACTATTTTTCCTATAATTTTTTATTATATGTGTGACAGAATCTCCAAAAAGAACTTCTGATGCAGATGTGAACCATGACTTAGGTAGAGAAACGTGTATCTCCTTTCATCCTTGAAAGCTTAGCACATAATAACCTCCTGTTCTTGCTCCATGTTCCTATGTACTGATTGTCTTAAAGTAAGGTGGCTCATCAAAGCAAGGTCATTATTTTTAATCTTTATAAAGGTTTTCTTATACAATAAAAAAAAATTTCACTCATCCACAGAATATCTGAGAAATGTTAGTTTGCTAGAAGCCCCACCACAAACCATAAAGTACGCATGTAGTGCCAGCACAAATGTTTGACTGCTGCTCCATACAGACTCCTCTGTGCTGAGGAACGGAGGACCCCAGTACTAATGATTGCATGGGTCCCCTCTGATTTAATAGAAGTATACTGTGAGCTGAAAACACTCCAACAAAAGCTTTTACTTTAAAGCCAAGATTTATTTAAATCTATCAGATTGTAAAACATCCTTGTGAATACTGCCCTACATTCGATGCATAATGGTCAAAATCATCCCATCATTGTAATGCTATATATAACTGGCGAGTAAATGCAGGGCAATTGTGTTACAAGCATCACATGTGTATTTCATAATAGTTCTCCCACTTACTGTATCTGTGTTGTCATGTCTTGGAGCATCTGGAAAAAGAGACAATTGCAGCAGCAAATAACACAAGAAAGTATATTTAATACAGTTTCAGAAATGTTATTTCTATTTCTTGTTATATCTATTCCCCCTGGTCGGTTTTGTAAACTGTCTCCTATGGAGCCACCTTTGTTATGTCCCTGCATTGCTGAAGGTAATGGATGTTACGCGGAGAGCAGCCAGCTCTTTCCTGCCAGGTCTGAAGAGAGTACAATCTTCCTTTAAAACTCTTGCTCTCGGCTCTTCCTATTCTATGACATTGAAAGAAACATTTAGCCAAAGAAGCTTTTATCCTTGTAGCATAGTTTTCTGAGTATTTAAAAGGAATGAAGAGCGGCTGGTGGAAACAACAGTTACACGAGAGCTTAAATATTATGTAGCAGTGCTAGAGTTATTAGAGTGTGTTGTGGGCCATTCCTGCTTTTATCACACATTTAGAGACATAGGGAAAAATCAACACTGTAATTTCAAGGCAGGTGGCATGGAAAACAAGACTGAAACAGCACTGCTAAAGGGCACTCCTATTTTCGAGAAGTTGAATCCTTCCATCTGATGGAGATAAAGTGCAGATAGTCGAGGTCAGCACACAATTACAGCATGGAAGTAAGAATGTAATAAGAGGTTGCAGCTGGGGAAATTGATGAGAAAAATACTTGTCTCACAGGTATACAATAAGCTGCCTTTTATTAGTATGTTCAATGCACATCTTTAATACCACTTATCAAAGCAGAGGTATCACATTTGACCATTGGGTGACAATTTGTGTACATGATGCCACTTATCTTATCAAGAGGTATTGTTGCTACTGCATAATGTTAAGTCATAAAGTCACACATTCATGTAATGATTCATTCAGAATGAACCTCTCTGCCAGTGTAAACCCAAACCGCATGAATTAATGCAACTAACCATACATAATTGTTTAAAAATCCAAAAGAGCAGCTAAACTCTGACAACAGTATTAGCTTTCTTTTGTCATAATGTGAGAAAAGAGTAGCACTCATCATTGAAAACTAATTCATTATGCCTTTCTCTGCAGTGTGTGAACCCTCAGGAAAATAAAAAAGCATAGCATATAACACATGACGTTGTATCAGTCCTTTGCCATAATGTTTTATAGGAGTGACACATGTCACTTTACGCTCCATTGGTTATAATTGTGATATTTACTTGTCAGCCAATGTTTCAAAGGGCCTTTGAGATATTTTTCTTATTTAAAATAAGTATACATTTTTTTTTTGTATTGTGAGCCAAGATAGAAATTATGGGAAAACCGATAAAGGAAATTTACATTGTACTACTTATCTTGCTGTGATCTTGATATACAGAAGTGATGCCAAAACACCAGACTCAGGTAATTATGCCGATAAAAGAAAGTCAATCTAACAGACAAATATACATAGATGAAAGTCATGGTGACATTTTTCAAACCCAATAACCCACCACCAGTGCAAGAGATACAGTGGTCTCTCAAGTTACAATGGCCTCACAATACACTATTTTCAACATACAATGAACTTTCCTAGACGCTTGTTTCTCCCTTTTTTTTATATGTCCTCTGGAGTTTTAAAGGTGTTTTGCTACGATCTACTGTAATGTTGACATGGGATCCTCCAAAATTGCTATTTAATCACTTTTTAAATATATGTGATTACAAAAAGTGAAGCCTCTGAGAGCTTCAGCCTGACTAAGATGCCCTTAGTTTCCTGACAGTTTACATTAGACATAACCAGGAGATGACAGGAGCTGATCTGGCCGTGCTTGCATTGTTTGCACTTCTTATTTGTTGGCAGGGAACATGAACCAGCTTTGAAGGGACTGGGGAGAAAAGATCCTGTGTCTTTTGTATAGAGAATTCACTGGTTGTAATGTAGTTACCTGAGTAAACATGCAGACGCTCCCTGGCTCTCTGCTCAGCCCTTCTCTCCCACCAGCAGCAGTTCGTGAACAAATGAAACTATTTGTTCATTTGTTCACAGAGCTTATCTTCTCTCCTGAGCAGATAAGAGGGAGAAACTTGTGTACAATACAGTTATTCCCTGTGAATTAGCCAAATAACTTGTTTGCTCAAGTACAGAGATTGAATATCAGGCACGTGCATTGGAGGTGGAGTGATAAAATCACGTACTTGTTTTTTGAAACACAAAAAAAAACCGTCCCTTTTTCAAGCCTCAAGAGGGGGGTATCAGCTTGTTAGGTAAGGAACTCACTTCTGGGCAGAACCCCTTTAATGATAGAAAAATAAATATTTGAATTTTTTAATTCCTTGAATTTTTGTCTGTCTTTGGGGATGATGGATTTTTTTTACTATTTTCCTGTATTGATTTCATATTCTGGAGCTGCCCTCTCCTTTCTGGGACATCCACCAGGGCGGACCATTGAAAATTACAAGAAGCAGGGTGAGCTGGTTGAGACAATTATGTCTCCCTTTTCTTGAAATTGACTAGGGCAAGTTAATGTGAGATGACTTTTAAAGCCCACATTCAATGATTGTTTGTTGCATAAAGATCTCCCAGCCATTTCCATTATGATTACTGGGTAAAAACTGTTATTGTTGCTTAGAAACAGATCTTGCGTGATCTGTGCATTATGCAACAATGGTAGTTGTAGATGTGACCAGCAATTACATCTCTCTGGTATAAAAGTAATCATATTTTTTTTTTACATTACCAGTTCACAAGCTGTCAAGAAGAATTCTTTGATCAAAGTCATTGTTTTTTATTAGGAAAAATTATCCCAAAGCATTCATTCCACACTGACCGTGCACTTTTTCAGCAGGTTGGGAACACTGTGATGATGAGAAGCATAACCAGGCAATCACAATGCGACCTTTAAAAGCATCAATTCCATTTACAGAAACAAGAACGTAAAGACTCTGAGCCATGTAATATTTGCTCTGCCATTTTTAAAGTTTTTTTCCCTTTTTAAGGTATGTATGATAACCTTTTCGATCTGGTCCTGTACAGTGTGTGCCAGGGACACAGTCTGTTCAAATACAATGAGATTGTATCAATTACAAAAGCTTACAAATAAATACTATTCTTTAGAAACAGGGGGCGACATGTATGAATTGATTTAGACCAACTCTAAATCAGTATAGACTGCGCCAGAATGTATGAACCTGTTCTTCTGCAGGTCATACATACAGGTGCAGTCTAGTGCCAATACGACAACTCAGGCTCAGGCAGACCACCTTTAACTTGGTCTGGCTGTTCTGTTTGGCACAAAAATGTTGGCGTCAAAGAATCATAAATGTATCTACTTCTAAAAATGTTGTGTGACACGCCCCGATAACACCCCAAAACTTTGGTGTGCTAAAAACTGTATTTGGCGCGGTAACGAGGCACTTATCACACCAAAGTTTGGAGTACACCTGTTCATACATCTGTAGAACTGGTCTACTACTGCTTTTTGAGACCAGAATTCTGGCGCAGTCCCATTCATACATGTCGAGCAAGGTGTTAACAAATTAAAGATGTGCCCAAACAGGGTAGAAATGGAATATGAAATCCGGCTCCCACACCACTTGATAGAACTCAATGGGTTCCATGGCATGCAAGATATCTGGTCAATCCACTAGAATCCAATCATATAACTAATGTATGCAAAGAGTATTCACATTCATATGTTCATATATTATCAGATATAGAATAGGTATACATGTGAAGTGTGATCAACGATTGAGATGTATAGACATTGGCTTGGGAGCGGCAGTCGCTCCACTACAATAACAACAAAGCAATACCTGCTATGGGTTTCATGACATTTTACTTCATTAGGTAGGGGACATATTGGTGATTCAATTGCTCCACTGTATCACCATTTTGTTATCTACCTGATGAAGTGAAATAACATGAAATGTATAGTAGGAATAACTTCCTAGACTGCAACTATATATCACGATTGTTGGTAATACATACCTGGAGTCTTACTTGAAGTCAGTTCAACAAGTTGAGGAAGTGAATGGAATAAGCTTTGGGTATTCTCATTGATGCTGTCATAAGATTGTTGTCTTAAAATTGTACAACCTGATTATGTGTAACATTCATTTTAAAGCTTATAAGCTATTCATAAGATTATTACACTATCTAGGACTTCTTTTTTTCTCTACATACTCTTTTGCTATTCATGTGAGATGATATAGTGGTGTAGGCCACTTTCACATGGCATTATTTTGGTCAGTATTTTGCACTACTATTTTCAAAACAAAGCCAGAACTTGAACATCAACAGTATGAGCATACACAGTATAAATCTGTACCTATTTTGTGTCTTGAATCTGCTCATGGTTTCGAGATGCAGATATTGGTGTAAAATATTGACCTGCTCTGCTTCTGTATGAAAATGGCCTAAAGGGTTTCCTACCCAGGTCTAACAATGAATGCGTGAAAAGAGGGCTGTGGCAACTACTGGTGGACTATATCTCATTTTTATGTTCTCCAGACACACTGCTGCTCTCTCTGTTTTTAGCATTGCATCTTAACAACATATTCCGAGTGCTGTGGCTCTTTAAATCTCCAGACTGGTGGTGCTCACAGTAGTAGGGCTATAGTAGTGGTAAGACCTTTCACTCCTGGTGGAATGATGATAGCATATCACATAGCTCAAGAGTTGCTGCTTTTTTATTTTCTTTTTTGTTTTCATTTACATAACCTTCTGTATGTTATGTTTAAATATAAGTCAAAGCACATATTGGGCCTCATTAATCAAAACTCCCTAACAGTAGAACTGTCTTTGTTGGCTATAGCAACCAACCAAAACTCAGATTTTATTTCAGAACAGTTTAAAAAAATTAAACCTGAGCTCCGATTGCTTTCTACAGGCAACAGTTTTACTATTAGTTTTGATAAATAAGACCTACAGTGTCTCCGTAGTAGCCTGTACGGATATATATTCCTATCACAGTTCTTGAGATAAACACTATTTAAACCAAATATTAAAGGTGTTTTCTCACTACAAAGATTAGCTTTCAACATGTAGGGAATGGTAAATTAATACCTTTCTAAATATTGCTCTATTGAGATTACACTGGTCAGGGGATAAGAGAGATTTTATCTGCTCTGAGTGCACACAGGTTATTCTGGTTACTGTCCTGCTCTCCCTTTCTGATTAGGCAGAGAGCAGGGAGTGATGTCATCATCGACTTTGACAAGATTAAAAAGTCTCATAAAAGTGATATTTTGTAAATATTCTATTATATATTTTCACGGGACAACAGTGAAGATATTTCACTTTGATATAATGTAAAGTAGTCAGTGTTTATCTTGTATAATAGTATAAATTTGGTGCGCCCTCAAAATGAGTCAACACACAGCCATCAATGTCTAAACTGTTGGCAACAAAAGTGAATACACCCTTCAGTGAAAATGGACAAATTGTGCCCAATTTGACATTTAACCTACACGGTGTTATGTGACTTGTTAATGTTACAAGGTCTCAGGTGTGAAAGGAGCGCAAGTGTGTTAAATTTGGTGTTATCACTATCACACTTTCTCATACTGGTCACTGGAAGTTCAACATAACACCACTTGGCAAAGAACTGTCTGAGGATTGTTTCTCTACAAAAAGATGGCTTAGGCTATATGTAGATTGCCAACACCCTGACACTGAGCTGCAGCTCAAAGACCAGGACCATACAGGGGTTTAATAAGACAGGTTCCACTCAGACCAGGCCTCACCATGGTCGACCAAAGTAGTTGAGTGCATGTGCCTAGCATTGTATCCAGAGATTGTCTTTTCAAGATAGATGTACGAGGAGTGGGTGGTCAGCCTGTCAGTGTGGGGAGCTATGGTTCATTGAGGGAACCATGAATGCAATCATGTACTGTGACATACTGAAGCAGAGCATGAGCCCCTCCCTCCAGAAACTGGACCACAGGGCAGTATTCCTAACATTAGAATAGCCCCAAAAATCCTTTCAATATGACTACTGCCTTGCTATCGAAAATGAGGGTAAAGGTGCTGGACTGGCCAAGCATGTCTCCAGACCTAAACCTATTGAACATCTGTGGGGCATCCACAAATGGAAGATGGATGAGAGCAAGGTCTCTAGCATCCACCAGTTCTGTGATATCACTATGGAGAAATAGAAGAGGATTCCAGTGGCTGCAACCTGTGAAGCTCTAGTGAACTCCATGCCCAAGACAGTTAAAAGGGATGTATTGCTTCTTCAGTTTGTGTGTTTCCAAGTATTTTCAATTTCTCAGCTCTACAAATCCAGGGGCGTTTCTTCCCCTCCCAGCTGGGTGTTTCTAAACTGAAGGGTGATGACATCATCCCCCCCTTCACTTTTCATGCTGGCTCCCGAGCCCTGTTCCACCCCCCCCCCCCCTCTGTCTGAGTCCTCATATCACTGTCCTCTCCCTATGCAGTCTTATTTTGTAGGAGCTGTTTAAATACCACATACCTGCATTCAGTCTAGACAGTCTTCTATGAACTCAGTCTTCTATGATCTCTTTTCTCTCAGCTGGAGGTTTGTTACAGTTGAATTCAGTGTTCCTATGAACGGCACAAATCTCCCTTCTATGCAGGAGAGTTAGGCACCATGGCACAATTTTGCTGTTTTCTGATTGTAGAATCAGCTGCATTGTGTTTCTGCTGGGTGTGCAGAGTGAAATTGCTACGGCCGCTTAATCTGACTGAGAGAAGCAGGGATTGAGGCACATTTCTGCTGTTTTCTGATTGTAGAAGCCCTGCAGTGTTATTTTGTTTCTTCTGGCTATGCAGAGTGAAATTCCTGTTGGTCCCTTACTCTGAGTGAGAGAGGCAGGAATGATCGCTCCCGTGAATCCGATCTGGGGCCTAACAGAATGTAAATTAGTAGAGCCATCAGCCAACCACAGGACAGGAGGAGGAATCCGAAACAGAAGATAAGGGACATTGTGAAAATAAGACAGCTTTGCTAATGAAATCCAATTGCAAAGTTGTTTGTTTTCACGGTCCCCTTATTCTGAAGACCATTTAATGAAATGATACAACCCCTTTAAGACAGCGCTGGAAAATAGTGGTGACCACACAAAATATTGACACTTTTGTTGCCAGCGATTTAGACATTGATGACCTGTGTGTAATTTTAATAGCACACCAAATTTACACTGTTATGCAAGCTCTACATTGACTACTTTACATTGTATCAAAGTATCATATCTTCAGTATTGTCCCATGATAGGATATAGTAAAATATTTACAAAAATGTGAGGGGAGTACTCACTTTTTTGAGATATTGTATGTCTTTGTAATGTCTCAGCTAGTTAAAGAGAAGCTACATATGCTTACCACTGCTATAGAGCCAACCACAGACTTACCAGGCAGTGTGAGTCTGAAGCTGCCTGTAATTCTGTGAAACAGCATGGTGAGAAAACTCTTTAAGTATTTATTTCTGGTACACTTTATTCAGTATACACTTAACCCTGTATTCAAATATCTCATAGAACTGTAAAACAACTATTGAATGGCCTAATTGGTTCATTATCTCCTATAAAGTGACTTCTTTCATGTGTCTAGAGCCTCTGTTGGAATATTCAATATTGTTAGCACTGGCTAGTAGTAACAGCACATACATTTCATGCTATAGCTTGGCACAGCAATCAGTTTTCAGACCGAATCATAGAGGTCAGTAAATAACCATTACAGCTCTTTGAAGCTCCAAATTAACAGTAATATAAGCCGGGTCACAATGTATGAGCTGATTTTGCCATATCCAATGAGGTACACAGACAAGTGCTGTTCATCAGGTTAATTAGTGTGTTGAGTGTGGCATGCTTCACTGAACTAGTTACAAGCTATGACTATTTCAGTAGTCAACCAACATAAATCATCTTCTTAGGAATAATATAAATCACTGGTTTAAAAATCATATTGTCAGTGCAGCATCTATTTATGAAAAGCACCTCTCCACAATACATTGCTATTTCCACGTCCATTTAAAAAAAAAATGCATGTGGAAATGGAGGTGAAAATATCAATGTCATGTGACAATTGTTATGATGCAGAACAGATTTTAATTCCATGTTAAACATTTTTGTTCCGAATGGGGGGTCCCAGATGTGTTTAGAGTTAGAGGAATTCTATGGTTGGTGAGTGCCTGGTAAAATGGTGATGGGCTCCGGTATTTTTAACTAGACCCTTAGAATGCAATGGCACAGTAGGTAGCCTACAAAAGAGTCTAATGAAGCAATGCAGTTAAACCAGTCATCAACCCAAATTGTAAGCAAACAAGTGAAGAATGAACCATGGCGCTTACTGGTACAAACACACATCATTTTAGATAGACCACTTTTCACTTTAAGGAGGACCAGTCTGCTCTCCTAATTTGTATTTTTAGGATATACTTCTATTCTCCATTATATAACAATTCTGATGTACCTTTTCTTAGTACTGTATGTTGTATTGTTACTGCTAGAAATTCATAAATAAATTGATAACTGGGTGTTATGTGGCCCCTACAATATCTGTAAGTGTCCAGTCAGCCAGAATATGCAGGAGGACACACCCTTTGACAAGGATTAGCTATTTAATTTCTCCATTATGCCCCAGAAATGATATCTTATGAATGTTGGTATTTACTAAAACCTATAAGACAGAAGAGTAGAAAGGTTTCTTTCAAACTTTGAACTGTAACAAGGCATTATGGGAAGAGAGCTGAACACTCTAGTAGCCTCTATTGAATTGGATCTAATATACAGAGAGCACATGGAACTACTATGTATAGCCACAATACTTCCACCAAAAACCGAAAATAGCCATTTGCTGTATCGTCAAGCTGTAGAGTTCTTTGGGGTTTAATATGAGATTTATTTCAGAATATAAATACATTTTCATATTTTTTTTTTCCTCGCGCTAATTAAAACAACACAATCCTCCCCAAGACTTGTGACTGAAAATCTGTTCAATAAATGTCTAAAAATCATCAAAACTAAACAAACATCTAGTGACAAGTATAGTAATACTAATATGTACTCCTCTTTATTACTTCATTATTTCCTCCCGTTATAAAGATCATATTCCTTTATTAATTTTATTCCCCATTAGATGCATCCTGACACATCCATGCCCAGAAAGGTCTTTCTCACAAGGAAGAAGCAGTAGGGTCATTCACTGCAATTAGTTTATTTGCCAATAATGTGTTTATTGAAGAGATGCTTTCTTTAATATTGATGACATTTTTCCTTTTACACTATTTTCAGTAGCATAGTTTTAATAAAACACCATAGATTCTTGTTATTTTGATATTCATTGAAAAATATTGTATTCTTCCTTTTAGGGTTATTCCTTTCAAAAATGATATTATGTAATTGTAATCACCATGCTAATTTTCTTATGCTCCGAACTGAAATCCTTCTTTATGCACTATTTTCTATGCAAAGCAGATACCCTAATATACCTGGTCTATACTATGAGACCCATTTTGTACAAACAAACTAATTCAATAACTGTTGTATGTAAGTCTCCCAAAAATGAAATTTTCAAACAACCTAAAATTTACCTTTTCCACTGCTCTCCAAAGCTATCAGTCTTTCCATATCCATGTCTAATATAAGCCTGAAAAAGTGAAGACTATAATTTGTTAATTTAGCATTAATTGAAAAATGATTTACAAGCTAGACAAGAGAAGAATGCAAGTAATATCAAAATATAATTTTGAGACATTTACTTCAAAACATTTCTTATAAGATAGATAAAATTACTAATTGAAAATGCAGTAATTGAAAAATGATTCATAGAAAAACAGTGTGAAAAATACAATTTATAAGCAAATATAGATTGGGTGATTTATTGCTACATTCCAAATCTTTGTCATCTTCATAGAACATATCTGTCATAATTGTGTTACTCAGTATTCCAGTCTTGCGCAAAAGTTCCGGATGTGTATTCTAGTTGTGTTATGTTATTATTTTATATGAAAACTCAGCTGGCTAGTAGTTCTTAAGATGAACAAGTAACTTCTTAAGATGAACAAGTAACTGCATAAGACCATTGCTCTCGGGATAGGATTTACAAGAAGAAGATGGATATTCTCAAAGTAGTCTGGATCTGAAAGAATTTTTAAATGCTGAGAAAGGTTGGAAAGATGATTCCTCCATTATGTCTGACATTAATAAAGCACTTTTGATTCCCAAATACTGGTATGGATATTCCGGATATATTTAGTTAAGGCCAGTATTAGTATTGGTAGACTAGATTTGGAAATGTGAGTATTTCCTAGGATCTAATCTATGGCAACAGTGCAACATAAAGTCAATAGAGGGCAGAATCTTGCCTGCTAAGCCAGGGCTTCAAGGTTTTTAAACCTATGAAGTGAGCTTCCATTGAAGCCCTAATTTTTTCCTGCCATCATACCACCAATGTTTGCCTTGATCAAGGATCTTGGCCTTGTGATATATTTGGAGATTAGGGAAACTTAACCCTCCTAATTTAGTAGATTTCATCATTAGGGATTTAGAGGGTCTAAGCCTTTTACATCACCAAATAAACCTTTTTAATTGGGTCTGGAGGATCTTTAAAGTTGAGTTAAGTGTTGGAATTGGAAGAGTACGTGATAAGTAAAAGATTTTGGGGAAAATTAGTATTTTATATAGTATAATGCTCCCTAAGCATAACGGCTCAATTTTTGCTATCCTAAAATTTTCTTTTAGAAGAAAGGTAATGAGGAGAGGAAAGTTAGCTCTGACAAGGGAAAAACATCTTCCAGTAAGTTGTATGCCAAGATATTGGATTGTTGATTTGGACCATTGGAAGGTAAACTTAACCTGGAGATGGGATTTAATGTGTGTCGACAGATTAAAGGCAAGGATCACCAATTTAAAGTGATTAACTTTTGAATATAATGCTAGAACAAACTTTTCCATAATAGTAAGAAGTGCAGGTAAAGATTTATCAACTTCGATGAAATACAAAAATACATAATCAGCAAATAGAGTTATGGTGTATGATTTCTGACCCACTGTAACCCCCAAAATCCCAGGATGAGATCTAATCCTCTCTGCCAGTGGTTCCATTAGAAAGGCAATGATCAATGGAGACAGGGTACAACGCTGCTTTATACACTTACACAGTCACCAGTAGCCTTGGTATAGGGAATCTTCAAAAAAGTTTCAATTTGAAATGTTATTTGTGATGTTAAGAATGAGGTATTTCTAACATTCATTTAAGTTATTTTAACAAGTATTGTATGTGTGATCACGTGATAATAGGAGGGATATTTAAAAGGAACACGGAACGAACAGCACATGCTTGAGGAAGGAGGAGCAATCTTCTGAAACGTTGCATCAAAGCTGTGCTATCCGCTCTGCATGGAGTTCCAAGATAATGCTTGAGGACTCATAAAAGAAGGAAAAAGTTCATTGTATGCAATTTTCAACAGATACAGTACCAGGTTTTTATGAATTTGTAGAAAGTTACTTTTATGCATTATCTATACTATATTGTTAAGGATTATGAAAGAGAAATTAAGTAAAGATTTAACTTTTGAAATATCTCAGAGCCTTGAAGATCTCTTATAATATGAAACAAACCTGTCTGGTACCATTTTAAATAAAAAAACATTTAGAAAGTATGCCACTGACTAACACTTTCGCTGATAGTATAACGAGTTTGAATAGCTGATAAGATAGAACTGGAGAAGCCAAATTTTTCTAGAGTGCAAGATGTGAAATTCTTATAGTTGCGGTCAAATGCCTTTTCCGTGTGAAGGGATAAAAGCACCGAAGGCATCTTTCCCATCACAAGTTTATGGATGATATTAATCGTTCTCCTGGTAACATCAGGGGCCCACTACATTGTATAAAACCAACCTTAATTAGGCTGAATTAAAGAGGGTAAGACATTTTGCAGCCTATTTGCTAAGATTTTTGCCAACATATTTTATTGGTGTTTAGCAAACATATGGGTCTGAAGTATGTGAAATCTCTTCTTCCGAAAATGGAGTATTTAGGTTAAGAAGGTGGTCTTGGGACATAATAGAGAGATTAATGGACAAAAGAAAAAAGTTGATACCTTCATTAGTAGGAATACTTATGCTGGGGAAATCTGTGACTTTTTTCTATCAAAGAAGGAATAATAAATGTTTCATAAATTGTCCTCTACTTTTTAAAACACTACTGATAACACTTTTCACAAACATTCATTGTCACTCTGCTAGTCACTTCAGGCTACATGTTCTCAAAGGTCCTAGACTTTGTGGAAAGCTACAATGCAAGCACTCAGATTAGTTCACTAATCGAGGGAATTGTACAGGTTATTGAAATGAAATGTCAACGGTCTAACTATGGCAATGGATAAGAAAAAGTAAGATGATTCATTAAATATTATCTTTTTGGATTATTAGATATTTTTCTTGTTACAGAGATTCAGAAATATTATTACACAAAGAGCCATTCTAAAATCAACCAAAAACAAATAACTATTTAAAAATGACTATAACTATACAAAACTCAGATAAAATGGACAATCTCTTAAAATGGTTTTCTTTCTGATAAAAACATGGTCCACTATTCTGTTATAGATTATTTCTTCCCATTTCCCTTCCACCACTTTCTGGGTCCAGTAGTCTTTAGGTTCATTGGTTATAAACATGAACAGGTTATAAATATTGATAGCATGTTATGTGACCCTGGTAAGTCTCTGCAAACTAGAGTGACTAAAGAGGACCTAGGCAGTGACAGCATGATAACAATAAAGAATTGCAAGGGTATTGCATAAAGCATATGTGAAAATGTTGTTTTCTTTGTAAGTGACAACTATAGAGACATATATGTACCATTGCCATTTCCATCAAGGAATTTACCTTTCTCCTCGGAAAATGATTTCTATGTTCACAACTTTTTTTTTTAATAGCAGTTGTTTAATTCTGTCTGTTTCGTAACTATGAAAAAAATTAGTAATACTTAGAAAATAAATTATTTATCTCTCTTTAATCTGTGTAGTAATTTTATATATTGATCATAAGATCATTGTTTGCAGTAAGAGCTATTCATTTTTAATGTAAACTACCACTCTCTTTAATTAAAAGGAATGGGAATCATCTATTAGCACACACATTGATCCAACTTTGGTCCTGATTTGAAAAATATGTATTTATGTATTTGTATACATAAAAAAATTACCTAAAATATATTGTAAATCATATCTTATTATTTATAGTCCTTTTTCCATCATTAAACATAATAATCATTGCACAGATGACAGAAAATAGCATTGTTTCCATGAACATGCTGTTACACCAAAATGTATACTCATCCATCTAATAAACTGAGACCTCATGTACATACAGCCATATGAAAAAGTTTGGGCACCCCTATTAATCTTAATCATTTTAGTTCTAAATATTTGGGTGTTTGCAACAGCCATTTCAATTTGATATATCTAATAACTGATGGACACAGTAATATTTCCGGATTGAAATGAGGTTTATTGTACTAACACAAAATGTGCAATATGCATTAAACCAAATTTTGACTGGTGCAAAAATGTGGGTACCCTTATCATTTTATTGATTTGAATACTCCTAACTACTTTTTCCTGACTTTCTGAAGCACAACATTGGTTTTGTAACCTCACTGAGCTTTGAACTTCATAGCCAGGTGTATCCAATGATGAGAAAAGGTATTTAAGGTGGCCAATTGCAAGTTGTTCTCCTATTTGATTCTCCTGTGAAGAGTGGCATCATGGGCTCCTCAAAACAACTCTCAAATGATCTGAAAACAAAGATTGTTCAACATAGTTGTTCAGGGGAAGGATACAAAAAGTCGTCTCAGAGATTTAACATGTCAGTTTCCACTGTGAGGAACATAGTAAGGAAATGGAAGACCACAGGGACAGTTCTTGTTAAGCCCAGAAGTGGCAGGCCAAGAAAAATATCAGAAAGGCAGAGAAGAAGAATGGTGAGAACAGTCAAGGACAATCCACAGACCACCTCCAAAGAGCTGCAGCATCATCTTGCTGCAGATGGTGTCACTGTGCATCAGTCAACAATACAGCACACTTTGCACAAGGAGAATCTGTATGGGAGAGTGATGCGAAAGAAGCCGTTTCTGAAAGCACGCCACATACAGAGTCGCCTGAGGTATGCAAAAGCACATTTGGACAAGCCAGCTTCATTTTGGAAGAAGGTCCTGTGGACTGATGAAACAAAGATTGAGTTGTTTGGTCATACAAAAAGGCGTTATGCATGGCGTCCAAAAACACAGCATTCCAAGAAAAAACACTTGCTACCCACTGTAAAATTTGGTGGAGGTTCCATCATGCTTTGGGGCTGTGTGGCCAATGCCGGCACCAGGAATCGTGTTAAAGTTGAGGGTCGCATGGATTCAACTCAGTATCAGCAGATTCTTCAGAATAATGTACAAGAATCAGTGATGAATTTGGAGTTATGCCGGGGATGGATATTTCAGCAAGACAATGATCCCAAACACAGCTCCAAATCTACTCAGGCAGTCATGCAGAGGAACAATTACAATGTTCTGGACTGGCCATCCCAGTCCACAGACCTGAATATCATTGAACATCTGTGGATACTTTGAAGCGGGCTGTCCATGCTCGGCGACCATCAAACTTAACTGAACTTGAATTGTTTTGTAAAGAGGAATGGTCAAAAATACCTTCATCCAGGATCCAGGAACTGATTAAAAGCTACAGGAAGTGACTAGAGGCTGTTATTTTTGCAAAAGGAGGTTCTACTAAATATTAATGTCACTTTTGCGCCGGTCAAATTTTGGTTTAATGCATATTGCACATTTTGTGTTAGTACAATAAACCTCATTTCAATCCGGAAATATTACTGTGTCCATCAGTTATTCGATATATCAAATTGAAATGGCTGTTGCAAACACCCCGATATTTAGAACGAAAAAGGATTAAGATTAAGAGGGGTGCCCAAACTTTTTCATATGACTGTACATGCTCAGTCACTCTCCCAATAGTCAGGTCTTTTTTATTTCAACATATTTTAATTAGCTTCTAAATTTACATTATACATACAGAATATTTACTATGGATCCATTTTTTCAGGGAAAGCAAGATAGGACTCTGCTATCAGCTGCCAGAGATTGAATGAGGCTAAATTCTGACCAAAGATTTGACACATGGAAACAAAATCCTTTGGACCTTTGTCATGGAACTGATGCATGGTATAACCTCTTTAAGGTACAACAACTTAGTCATGCTCTTCTAACCAATATTGGAAATCTCCAGCCATGTAACATGTTGCTCTGTATTACTGGAAAGATTATTAGCATGTGTGGGTGTATATGATCTGCAAGATGGAATCATCCTCTGATCAGTTATCTGGGATGAGTGGACTCAGAAAATGCCACAAAAGCATTCCCTGGACCATAAAGCTGCTACCACCAGATTGTGTTCTTCCAACAATGGTTCCAAGATGTCTGTTCTCTGAGGTTCCTCACTGGACATGCCAAAATTCATCTGTTTGATGAAGCAGAAACTCATTGTAGAAGAAAACTTTTTACCAACTAGCAGAAGTCTAATCCTATATGCCATGAATATTGAATCCAATGCAACTTTGTTAGCAGATGCAGAGTGACTATACTTCTGCTTTGGAGCCCAATATGCAGTAGGATGCATTTAACTGTTGTTCTGGAGACGTGTCTGGTAGCCTTCTGGTTCTTTTTGGCTGTGAGCTGCTTCACAGCTGACCACTCTTACACATCTTCATAGCCAAGGTTGAACTCTCACATCAATGACACGTGATTTTCCACAGTTTCCACATCATTTATTCCCAATAGTGCTATTTGTCTACTCATGATACACCTAAACCACAGCAGCACATAAACAGTTCACAAACTGCAAGTTTAGAAATACTGCCACCCTTGGACTTGAAGCCAATAAACATCCCTGTTTTCAACTTTGATAAATTGACAGCAATGAGGGATGGGTGCAGATAGCCTATCACACATCTTATATACCCACCAAGCAAGCTCATGACATGTGACTTACTTCATGAGCTTTTATGACTGCTTCCTCAAAAGTAGAGAGAAATTACACATGTAGAGAATACTTGATTAAAATTTAACTTTTAATATCATTACTAAAAGACCTACAGATAACACATCTATTAAACCCTACACTCACACTAAACCAAACTAATCTATATCCCTACCTATCAATAATGGGGAACAAGTTCCAAAAAGGACGACCGCTACCGGAACCTATCCTATGTAACCAATAACCCTATTTTACCCTACAATACAGTCATAGGTAAAACACAGGGCACAAATGAATGACAAACAGTAATAGATACTCACTGTACACTGGTGTGAAAATATATAGATGTTTAAACCTTCAATCCATATGATGAACAACACCTGATACCCACTATAAGGCCAAAGACAAACCTATCTATACCTTATTAAAGCATAAGCCAATGTGTTTCCTCCAATGGTGACTGGATTCATCAGGGCCATATCCCAAGGCACAAAAATCACATATATCACATCCAAGGTAGACAAAGATGTTGACACATCATAACACCAGCGAATAACCAAAAGTTTATCTCCCTAAGGATATATTAGGGTTAATGATGAATATACTTCAAGATGTCAAAGATACAAAACATGGCGTCCCACTGTAGTTATACATCACCACCCAATCACTCGTTCCGTCCGTCTGATACATAATAGTCAGCTTCTAAGGTATCAGGTATTGTTCATCATAAGAATTGAAGGTTTAAACATCTATATATTTTCACACCAGTGTACAGTGAGTATCTATTACTGTTTGTCATTCATTTGTGCCCTGTGTTTTGCCTAGGATTATATTGTAGGGTAAAATAGGGTTATTGGTTATAAAGGATAGGTTCCGGTAGCTGTCGTCCTTTTTGGGACGGATTCCCCTTTATTGGTGGGTAGGGATATAGATTAGTTTGGTTTAGTGTGAGTGTAGGGTTTAATAGATGTGTTATCTGTAGGTCTTTTAGTGATGATGTTAAAAGTTATATTTTAATCAAGTATTCTCTACATGTGTAAGTTCTCTCTATGATACTTATGGAGATACTGAGTTGCTATATTAATAAGGATACCCAGTCCTCAATCAGTTTGGGATTGTTGTTTTTTCCTCAAAAGTAGGAAGCGGTCAAAAAAATTGGACTTGACAGTGTATTATATTAATACATTCAATTAGTATATTTCATAGTTTGAACGTGAATAACATTACAATAACATTACATTCCTTATGTAGTCCTTGCACAGAGCTTACAATTGAGAATGGAGTCATTCATCATTTGTTGCAGCTTTGTTATAAATTTGATCACTGAGATATAAGTAAATTCGCAAAGCATTTCACAAAACATGTTTATTAATTTGCAAATGATTCTGAAATTTCAAGCAATTCTTTTATTTGGCTCCGTAGGTAGGTTTGGATTCTGCTGTCTTCTGTGAACTGGAGTGTGGCAGCAGGCATAGCAACTGCAATTTTAATTTGGTAATAAAGTATCATAAATAATAAAAGTATAAAGAATTTATATAGCTTTCCACATGAAAAGCTGCAACAAAAAAACATTAACACAAGACTCCAGTAATTGCACTCGACTATGTTATTAGAACTAATTGCGTTTAGCATTAGTTGAAAGAGCAAAAGCATTAAGAAGTCAGGATTTTAAAGCTGACCATTAAGTATAAATCAGTAAACTGATGAAACAGATACTTTACAACTCAGGCCAAGAGGTAAATATATGAGTAGACAGAAAAATTTGCATATTCGAGAATCCGTTTCATTATTCATCCCTCTTCACCATTAGACTTGAAAGTACCATTTGTAACCTAATTTAATAAACCAACTTCTAAGATGAACTATGTTATGCCCAGACCCATTTACCAGACTTTTAAGTGATGCCAAACTTTTCTAGAGTTCAAAATTATGTATTTACAAGGCTATTGCCTTGTTTTATAATATTAGATTTACTATAAAGAAGTCTCTAACAATAGAGCAAAAAGTGTTGAACAGCCTGCGGAACCAGACAAGACAAGAAGACAATGCCCCAGGTTGTGTCCACTCTTCGAACTGAATACTAAATGATTCATAGAATTATTCTATTTCATGCAGTCGTTATTAAATATTACTCATTCATTTTGTAGTTTTGTACCCTCATTACACAAGTTTACCCAATGGCTCCTCCAGGAACAAATAATAACTGTATTTACATATGTAAATTTCAGTAAATACACAATAAACCATAACTGGCAGCATAAAAACCTAAAAGTGTTAAATAATATTTCAAAGCAAGGATCAAGGTTATAATTGAAAGGCAACGACAGAAAAAATATGGCATTTTACCAGAACAATGCATAGAGTCAATAAAACAGCCGGCTGATGTTTTAAGGAAATAAGACTCTGCATTAAAATGAAGACCAGAATTTCAGATGAAATTTTTAAGGTAGATTAATTGCTTGTCTGCATCCTCTAGTCTTCACTATCATTGCTTTAGCCATTAATTAGCAACACCAGAAGGTCTATAAAAAAGTACACTTGGCTGAGTTTTTCAGATCACTGGCTCATGCCCTGCATAACAGACAGAGCTGTCTGTGAAATTTTTCACCACAGACCAGTTGCATGCCGGCATGGTACAACACTAAAATCACATTTGGCACTTAGGACATTTGATGTCAAATAAACAAGCCTCTAAGCAAGACAATGGGAACAGAAGGTCTACACTACAAAACTGAATTTGTCTCTTTGATTTAAAGGGATTTAAACCCTTATAACATGTTTACTACAGCAGATTCATGGGTGCGAGCAAGGTCCTTGGTGTATAGTCCATAAACCTATGTTTGACTATGTTCTAGGGTTCTCCTTGTCATTGAACACCGATTCCATCTAATATTTACAGTTTATTATGCACAGTTCACATTATGGCTTGTGCTATCTTCTGCTTGTCCACAACCAAAACTATTCATTAACTATCATCTACACAGCAAGTATGGTGGTGGTGGTGGTGTTCGCCTGTACAATGATGCAGAACCTTTGCGGTTGAACAGTAGTTGTTTATTAAGTTAACAGAGTCACAAATTTCTGAGCAGCCTTCCAATAAGGGTCCAACAGCTTCGGATTGCACCTATAGCAGCCTTTGGCTGTCTTCTATTCTTTTGTACCACTGTGGTCTTCCTGAAGGCAACTTCCTGACACAACCTTCCCCATCTAGACATTTCAAGTTTTTTGGCCCTAATCATGCTTTTAGCATGAATTTACTCCGTACTTCTGTGGGTCAACCATTAATTAATAATAACTTTTCGGCACATTTTTAGTTCAATTCCTTGCAAGAAAGGTGGACTGCTCTACTTAGCTTGTTACAGTAGCAATAACAGGAGTAGCGTCACACATGTCAAGGTAATGTTTTATCAAAAAAATTTACTTATTATTTAAATCATGCACAGGCAGGATTACACTGAAAGGTGACATCAATGTGTATAGATAACACAGGATCCATCATTCACAATAGGAGTTAGTCCTCCTTTCTTTTCAGTGACTTCTTTCCTGGTCACTGAGCATGTCTAAAGAACTCTTCTATAGAAGTCAATGGGTCTCCTCCTGTTCAAAGGCTACTATGTCCATGTAGCTGCTGTAAAGCATCTCGCAAAATGCTATTAAAAAAAGCTCATGCAAGAAGGCTGTCTCCATAATCATATACATAAAGCAAAATAAAAAAAAAATCTACAATCAGAAAATTAAAACAGCTAAGAAGAAAAGAATATGTATCAGTATCTTCTTTAAATAAGTAAAAAAAAAAATTACTGGTGATAGATTTCCTTTAATTTGCAGTATTCAATGCGACAGTTGAACCTCTCAATTAATTGAGAATATTCATGTACGTAGCTATGTAAAATTCTGGATCCTGGCTGGTGGCTTCCCTGGAGCAGATCGGTTCTTGCCTTGTGGGTTCCAGGGCATTAACCAGTGGTTGGGCTGGGCTTGAAATCCTTGTCTCCCTCCCTCCAACCACATTTTACTCACTCTTGGTTGAACTTGATGGACACGTGTCTTTTTTCAACTGTACTAACTATGTAGCTATGTAACAGGAGGAGAACTTACACTTTGTCATTTAGCATAAAGGGTTTCCAGTGGTATTCTGTTATTTAAAAGGAGCACAGTGGTTTACAAATAAAACAAGCCTTACCTCAAACACCACTCTAATGCTCACTGAGTGCCTGCTGATTTCTGTTTCCTAGTACCTGGTCTCAACACTTGCTGTGACCAGTGATTCCCTAAATAGGCACTTCCTGTGTGTTGATACTAGGTACCAGCAACAAAAAGCCAATCAAGACCCAGTAAGCATAACAGCAGCGGTGACAGGAGGGGGGGGGAGCAATGAGGTAATTAAGGCTCCCCTCTCCTCCCAGGCTCTTTGTCACTATGTCTGTAGCCCACTTTCACTTTTTACAGTGGCTGTACTTAGGTCTGCAAGTTCCTCAGGAGCTACTCTACCAGAACCAAACTTTGCTTTTTTGCCTTCATCTGGACCCTCATAACAAGTATTCTGGCACAATTCTCAGTGCCACAATGCCCACCACCACAACAGTGACTCTCTGTGACATTTAGCACCATTCTCTCCTGCAAGCTGGCAAACGGGAAACTCTGTTTCTTAATGCCACTGACAACATTTTTACAGCATGTCCACAAACATTGGTAAACCAGCCCTTTAATCATATAGCCGACAAAGTGCACAAATGTGTTGCCACATAATTTGCCAAATTACAAGTGAACAATAAACTTTGAGTTAAACACAGACAATTGTGTTACCCCATAAATACTGTCAACATAACACAGTGCAATCATATCAAATACTTGTTGTAAGGAGAAGGCAAGAACTGGTATTATCACAGCATACAAATATAGGTAACAACTGAAGATGGCAGATCGGCTCCAAATCTTTCTTTATGTGGTTTTCTTATAGTTTTTGAATTATTTGTCCTTTTTTAAATTCTCCTTTCTGGTAAGTGAGACAAATGAACAAGTCTATTATTGTAAATGTCCAGAAAGGAATTCACCATGATGTGGCCTTTGTTTGAACAATTCCCATCACTCGGCTATCGGGGATGCAGAGATTCCAGAAGCAATTGTATAACTTGGTGCTAAAGAACACACAATAATTATTCAGCCACATAAGGGAACAACACTCTAGACAACATATGACATTTAGGGGCACCACTAAAGATCTAGTTTCAAGTCCCAGGAGCCTCAAGCTGCACCCCTGTATAGACCCATTATTCTCTTGACCCAGCAGCATTTATCATTTTTGTGTGGCCAAAGGAAAACATATACATTTAGGTTTAATGTAAATGAGTTCAGTTGCAAGTTCTTTTTTCAGATCTCTTCAAGATTCCAGACACATCTCAGCATAAGACACGGCATAATAAATTTGCTAGCAAGCACCATAACTAAGAAAATCCAATGAAATTCCTACAATTAGACTAAATTTTAAAATAAATCTCTACCAAGCGATATCAAAATATGATAGATAACAGAAAATGTATAATTGAGAAGAATGCCAGAAATGTATTCAGAATTGAAGGTTTCAAATATATCTTTTTACTGAGCCTTGAATAGATATAGTCAGCGTTATCAAGCTATGAAAATAGTTTATCGGAAAAAAGAGAGTATCTGAGAAGAAAGGAACACGGGGCTCAATATGACATCATTGTAGTCCACAGAATAAGATATATTTTTGAAGACATTTCATTCTCTTTTGCTTGACTTTGTTACTTAAAGCTGAAAATAATGGCCCAATTAAGAGTAGATTTTTGTATTCATGTAATTACATTTATCATAGGAAATATAGACCAATTTTTTACTTTAATATAAAATAAAATGGAAATGCATACCATTTCTATTGAACAAGGAAATGTACCGGTATATGTGCATTTTTTTTAGAAAACTTCTCTAGGGGGGGTGCCGTTAGTCATAGGCATGAATGTGCATAATGATGCTTTATACACTCACCGGCCACTTTATTAGGTACACTTGTCCAACTGCTCGTTAACACTTAATTTCTAATCAGCCAATCACATGGTGGCAACTCAGTGCATTTAGGCATGTAGACATGGTCAAGACAATCTCCTGCAGTTCAAACCGAGCATCAGTATGGGGAAGAAAGGTGATTTGAGTGCCTTTGAACGTGGCATGGTTGTTGGTGCCAGAAGGGCTGGTCTGAGTATTTCAGAAACTGCTGATCTCCTGGGATTTTCACGCACAACCATCCTAGGGTTTACAGAGAATGGTCCGAAAAGAAAAAACATCCAGTGAGCGGAGTCCTGTGGGCGGAAATGCCTTGTTGATGCCAGAGGTCAAAGGAGAATGGGCAGACTGGGTTTGAGCTGATAGAAAGGCAACAGTGACTCAAATAGCCACCCGTTACAACCAAGGTAGGCAGAAGAGGCATCTCTGAACGCACAGTACGGCCAACTTTGAGGCAGATGGGCTACAGCAGCAGAAGACCACACCGGGTGCCATTCCTTTCAGCTAAGAACAGGAAACTGAGGCTCCAATTTGCCCAAGCTCATCGAAATTGGACAGTAGAAGTTTGGGAAAAACACGTTGCCTGGTCTGATGAGTCTCGATTTCTGCTGCGACATTCGGATGGTAGGGTCAGAATTTGGCGTCAACAACATGAAAGCATGGATCCATCCTGCCTTGTATCAACGGTTCAGGCTGGTGGTGGTGGTGTCATGGTGTGGGGAATATTTTCTTGGCACTCTTTGGGCCCCTTGGTACCAATGAGCATCGTTGCAACACCTTGTTGAATCTATGCCACGAAGAATTGAGGCAGTTCTGAAGGCAAAAGGGGGTCCAACCCGTTACTAGCATGGTGTACCTAATAAAGTGGCCGGTGAGTGTATATTATAAATGGGTATTATAGATACATTTTTTTTTTCTGCTTCGGACGACTCTGAGCTAATCAGCAGCACCTCCTGCAATGACAGACGTAGCCTGTTCTTGCATTACCTTAAAAAAGTTGGTCAACATTTTCACACCCCAGCAATGTTGTAAAAAAATAAAATAACCAGTATTTAATGGCTGCCACTGTTTTAGCATGGCAGAGATCCGGAGTTGCCCGAAGACCCCCACCTACATTGTTCATATGATTGGATAGTCAATAAGTAACCTCAGTAATCTCTTCTTTCATGTATGGCACATGACCACTGAGGCCAAAGATTGGCTAAACATGACGACATGCGTGATGTCATTGCTGGGGTACTAGTAGGGAACACCAGAGGTGGCAGCTATAGAGGTGAAAAACATTTTTTATAGGAGTCACGACCTGTACAGGGGTTCTTGAATGTAACAGTCAACCCTTTAAATGGACATCATTTCAATGGCAACCAGATAATACTACATTTTCTCTGCAGCAGTCATTGCTGGCTCAACCTGCCAACAATAGCAGATAAATGCTGGCAGTTTTGGAAGCTGAACCCTCAGGCATCAGCTTCATTGCAAGAATGGGCTGATACAGTAAGACAACCTCTGTAAAAAAAACAAAAAAAACACAACCATTAAATTCTTTTTTTTCTTGCTCTCACACGATTTCATACCGTTCAATACAGTTTCAGTGACAGCCCCTATAGGCATTTAAATGAATGCCATTAATTGTTGTCAAACAGCATCTGCTACATGTGCAGAACAACGTAACACAGAATGTCTAATTAGCACGATAAAAGAGAAAAAAAAAACTATGTCTAGGAATTTATTTTTAATTTAGAGGAAAGTTTCTTTAAGGTTCTGTTCTCACTACACTGAACTTATTCATTGGGTAACATGCACCCAGCTTATGTCAATATAGTTTATTTCGTGGAGATGTGTGTTGGCATACCTTATTTTTTACTGAAAAATGTAAGATGTAAGTGTAGTCGGCTGCGGTTTTGTATGCAAATATAGATTAAATATAAATTGCATAGCTAGTGCAGAGGCTTCCCCTGGAGGTAGGTCAGTGAATATATTGCAAAAAACAAGGCGTATGCTCAAAAGTAGGTCCTCCAGATCATAAACAGTGATCAAGTATTTCAAATATTTTATGCACAAACTCTGTGTGTGTGTGTATATGTGTATATATATATATATATATATATATAATATAATATATATATATATAATAATTTCCTTTCTGTCTACTTCTGAACTGGATGTTGAGACTGCAGCTGCTGATTGGTTGCAGTGGTCACATGCCACTCCGTTATATCACTGTTTGGAAGTAAGCATCTCCTATTGGTGAACAGAGGCAAGTGACTACAGCAGCCAGTCATCGACTGCAGTGGGGACGCCATCTTTGGTAGAAGACGGAACTAAACAGAAGACAGGTGAGTTAGTGTAGAGGTGAGGAGGAAGGTGAGTATAGGTTTCTTATTTTGTTGGACACCAGAAGCTTATTATTTAATTTCTGTTAAAACTGGTCAATCCCTTCAATATATAAAATATTTTCAGCACATTGTAAGAGTTTCTTTCCAAAGACAAAAGCTAAAAAAAAATAACAACATGGAAATGCAAGTGGTTTGATCTACCTTTCTTGTTACTGTCAATCAGAAAAAAATAAACATATGCTTTTTGTTGCGCTGCTATAGCATTTTCAGGGTGATGTATCAACATAGAGCACAAACAGCTTGTTTAGACATGTGGATCAATTTACCGCTTTGATTTCTGAGGCAGGGACTCCTACAGCTTTCTTGCATTGTGTAAGATTATAATGTTCAACTGCTTCCCATATAGGAAAGAAAAGGAAAGAAAAACAGGAGTAATATTTATACATGCTTTTAGGGTAAAGCTATGATTTTGAGGTGGTGGGTGCTAAACTATAGCTTTGTGCATGAAGCTATATTTGAGATTTAGGTCACAAATATACTATCTGCAGAAATCTAAAGGCCCAACCTGTAGAATGGTGCACTATCAATATAACATCGTGGAGGTTTTTGGTTGAGAATTCTTTTTGATTAGAAACATTACTTCTAGGAGAAAATGCAGACACCTTGATCCAGTAAATAGTATAACTAGAAATCTCTTAAACATACCAGTAGCGCATTAAAGGGGTTTTGCTTTGAAGGCTTGTAACTCACTACCAGCCAGCCTCAGAAAACGGTGAGAAGGCAGAGCTTGTGCAGTTCTCCCTGGGTTTTTTTTCTACAACAGTTCCGAACATAGTCGTGCCAGTCTCCTCGGCTATATTCAGAACTCCCATTGACATGAATAAGGGAGAGCTGCGCAAACACAGCCCTCTCTTTGTTCACTGAGACCAGCTCATAGTGAGCTTTGAATCGGCCTCCACAGGGAATTTTTCTTTGTACAAACAAATGATAAAGCATTAAAATAGCTCTGCACTAAAATATAGTTGTTTCCTTTTTTTCTGTTTAATCCTTGTTGATGTAGTAGGTTGTATATAAACTGAATATATACCATGCGTATAGTGGCCTCCTCCATTAATGGCATTATTACTTACATACATTACCCAGCATGCCAAGCTACTAGCATTCCATACCAGTTTATATACACAAAGAAACAAAAACGGATACAAAGGTACACTGCATAAGTGAAGACTTAGACAAATGCTGCATGGATGAATAATATCAAATTGCATTACTATTACCATATAGTATACATGAACATTAGTATTTTTTAGGCACACATTTTGATCATGTTGTGAGAATCCAGCCACTAATAGCAAGGTGACCTCAGTGCAGATGGGGACCATTAGTGTCCTAATGTGACTTGTATACCCTAAAAAGTTACGAGACCTGGACTAGGCACCAAGAGATGAGTCTGTAAGTGCAGATTCTCATTTGCACTGAGGTCACCTTGTTGGTGGTGGATGGGCTCTCACAATTTGATTAAAATGTATGCTAAGAACCTCAGATGTTTATGTATGCTAGATGTAATGCAATTTGAAATAACTTATGTAAGCTGTGTTTGTTTATGTCTTAGCATGTGTGACGGGTCGGTCAGGCCCACAAGGGAGTGGGGGAAACCCTCAATTGGCCCCGAGCATGGAGGACCTGAAGCTGCTTTTCAGAGACAAAGAAAAAGAGTCAGAAAGCAGAGTGTCATATACACTATGTACAGTAATGTATAGTAAGTTTAGAAGGACTCCCAGGAATCAACTTCACTGGTGGACCTCTAGAATAAATTTGTGTGGTGGGTCCTTGGCACCCCAGACATTGACAGTGTGCAGCTGTATCCATTTTTATGTTTCTGCTTGTGTATTACAACCATGGTATTGCAACCACCTGTGCAATGTAATTCATATTGTTTGGAGGTGCTGACCATTTTCTGTTTTTGGCTTGAATACTTGGCTATATATCATTAATCTCTTGTTATGATATCTTGTTTTGGCACACACTGTGGAGTTGCAGCTTCAAGAAAATGATTGTAGCAGAGCTCTGCAGCTACAAGTATAAATTTGTTTCTGCACAGTAGGAAGGAGAACGAAGATTCTCTGACAGCGATTAGCTGTAAAGGGAGCTAATGTGGAGGCAGAAGATGAAGTCTTATCTACAGTCAAAGATTGTTGACTAAAAGACTGACTAGTTTCAAAAGAGCAATTATGGTTGACAGGTGATAGTTTAGAACACTGCTGACTTCTAGGAAAAAGTACACAATTACTGTACTTGAACATACAGGAACAAAATCAAGTTTTCATTTTTGGCTAGAGGAAGTCCTGAAGTGTGTTCAGTCATAATCACAGAATAATTTCCTCAGAAACAAATAGTATCTGTATGGATTTGGAACAACAAGCCAGTTACTGAAAAAATCCTAAACAAATCCAAACTCTAAAATATAACTTTTAATATATATCCATAAAAAATACGATTACGAAATCTAAAAGTCTACCTTAGTCCATATATTTTATATATATAACATACCATTCCCTATCTAATTTCCCTACACTTATCCTAAAATAGACCAAGTAATCGTCCCGAAAAGGACGGCCTAGCCCTTTGTGGGCCCCACCCTATTAAATCACTTTATGTCCCTATCAACCACCAGAAACATTAACATATATACATTTCTGTACAGTGTTTAAAGATACATCAATTAAAAATCCAAACATAGTTACACTATTCCTGTAGAGTCCCATATAAAGAAACATCAAAGGCTCACAGTCAACTGATATGAACACTGGCAATTTTTCTCTTTCAATTTTTAGGGTAAATGCCCAAATATATATCGCCCTGTAGAGAACATAAGATACATTTATCCAAATCATCTCAAGAAACATCAAACCTTATCCTCGACGCGTTTCCCCCTCCATATTATGGGGTTCATCAGGAGGATCTCCTAGGGGACGTCACACTGACTCAAGATAGTAGTCTCCTGATTTGCTGATGTTTACATGTCCTGTATCCCATCTTAAATAGGTTCAATAACCGCTGTTTACCGCCCTCAGGTGCGCTCACCACTCGGCGTCTTCAAACCGCTACGGGCCAATGCGCCGGCGTTAGGGCATCATGGCAACCAGGCCGTTCAGCCGCGCATCAGCGCCGAAAACTCGGCATCTTCAGATCGCTGCTGCGCATGCCCCGGCAGAGAGAGGTCACCATGACAACCAGCACCCTCAGCCCGCATGCGCCGATAGCTCGGCGTCAACATTGCTACTGCGAAAGCGCCGGAAAAAAGCCGGGCATCATCACCGCAAAATTATCTGCGCAACCGAAAACCAACGCGCTTTCCCCACCAACTCACCCATCACATCCATCTCAATTCTCAGTGATTTTTATATAGGGCAAGATGTCCAGTTCTATTTCTCCTTTCCCCCAGAGATTGGCGCAGCTCAATACCAAAGATTAAACCTATACCAATCAGCGGCACGGAGCATATAGCTTTCACATTTAAATCACAATCCCAATAACTAGATTAAAGGTATACATACCACGGGGGAAACAGTATACAGCTTATTATTTATATCACATCTTGGTGTTAGAAAAAAAAACCGTTTCAGAATACCACCCACATTTTCCCCTCATTGGGCCAAATATACCCACAAGAAGATCTAAATGAGAGATACCTAATAGAACATAGAGAAACATAAATTTGCAAAAATGAATCAATACAGATGCATGCAAGAGTAAAAAGTTTGGGGATCAAGAAAATACAATCCCTGAGATAATAAATAATATCCTATAGGCTATTCTGCCCAGATACAACCATCCATTTATATCATTATGAGCCTACAGGATACCAAAAAAAACGTTGAATATATATAAAACCAGAAAATTTCAAATAAAACAGCCAAAATATAAGAAGTTCGTTAAGACCCTCTGGCTGTACGTTTTCATTCTTAAGGTCCACTCTGTTTCTTTACAAAGTAATTTTTATCAAGATTTCCCTTTTTTAAATTTGTTGAGTTTTATCTTCTCCATACACAAAAACATCATGCCCGGGGAAAATCTCCCTCATGCTCCATCCAGATATGCCGGGCAAGAGGGTTCACGTCTATGTCGCAATCCCCTAAGTTTTCCCACCAATGCAATTTTTAATTGTCTGGTCGCTTCCCTATATATTGTTTCCACAGCTACAATTACAGAGATAAACAACTCCCTGGGTACAGAATTCATAAAATCACGAATGCATAAAATCTTCCCGTCACCGAACTCAAACTCCTTGGTCTGGCAGATATACTTGAAAAATGTTACATCTTCCGCATCTAAACTTTCCCCCAAAGTTTAGGGTTCTAACCATGTTCCTGTTGGTTTTGGTGACGTATAGTGGCTGTGAATCAGCCTATCCCTCAATGACCTTCCTCTTCTATATGTCACTGAGGAGTTTTAGAGAGACAGTCAGCTAGATCTTTGTCAAAATGAAAATATACCCCAATGTCTCCGCAAGATCTTCATTCACATCATGTTTCGGTTGTCATATGTGCCTTTTTAACCTAAAATGGGTTTTCCTCATCTTTTGGGTCCCCTCGGGTTCAATAGGTGGTTCCTGTCACTCCTAAGTGCTTTTTTTAAAGCAGGTTTCAATACTGATGGAGGATACCCCTTTCCAGAACCTATCCTTGAGGCCCATTGCCTGTTGGTAAAAATCTTTTAATTCTGGAGCAGTTTTCTACATAATGTAGGTATTGACTTTGGGTATACCTCTTTTTAGCTTCTCGGGTGATATGAATCCCCCCGGGCAGGAGGCTATTTAGTACCCGTCTCCTACGATGAGTCCAAGTTTGTATTAACCCAAATCATCCCTGAAAATCCTCAATCCAAAAAAACTATTTCTGACATAGGGATCTCAAATGTAAATTTCAAAACCCAATCTCATTAGTATTCCAACACCTGGATAAATTCTCTAAACGACACCTCCGTGCCCTGCCACAGCACGAAGACGTCATCTATGAATCTGCCCCAGTATAGAATTTTATTGGTGAACCCCTCCATTTCTCTCCGAACACCAGGCCCTCTCCCACCAGCCCAGGAATAATTTGGGATACGTGGGAGCGCATGGGCTTCCCATAGTGGTAACCCCCGAGCTTTTGGTTAGACCCTGGGTCGAAGAGGAAATAGTTAGGGTGAGAATAAATCCAACAATTCCAAGAATTCGATGGGAAATTAAAACATTTCCCTTTGGTTAACACTTAGGGTTCGCTAGGGAACACCTCCCTATGCCAAACTATCCCGGTGGTGGGGAGAGGGCTGGTTTTGGAGAGGGAAAAGGGGGTAAATAAACATAAGAAAGGAATCTTGGTAAAAATACTTTTAAAGAAACAGGTGGAAACCTAAAGATTTTGAAAAACATCAGCCAAAGTCAGAAATACTTTTTTGGCTGGGTTTTAATGATTTGTGGGAAATATCAACTTTCTCTTGGAGAGGCTCTAATACTAAAAGGGTGGGTTATATCCCCGGGCAAAAGAATAGGCCATATTTTGGAAATTATTTTATTATCTTTTAGGGGAATTTGTATTATATTTTTTCCCCCTTGAACCCCCGAAACCTTTTTAATACCAATTTCAAGCATTGTAATGGGTTCCATTTTTGCAAAATGAGTGATTTCTCTAAAATTTCTATAAAAATTAAAAGGTATCCCCCCTCATTTAGAGTCCTTTTTGTGGGGTATATTTTGGCCCAATGGGGGGAATTTATTTTTTTTGGGTGGTTTTACTGAAACAGGTTTTAATTAATCAACAACCAAGAGATTTGGAATTTTTATAAATATAAAAAAGTTCTTTTTAAAAAAACACGTTTGCCGCCCAGTGGTATTTTTTATTTCCTTTATATACTAGGTTTATTGGGAAAAGATGGGTTATTAATTTTAGAAGAGTCTATATTTTTCTACCGTGGCCCCGCCTGGAAAGGTAGATAGGGGGTTTAAAAATTATGGTTTAAAATTAAGAGGGGGTGGGCCAAAAAAAAAACTCTTGGGAAAAGGATATGGAAGGAAATAGAAATCTGGACATCTTGCCCTATATAACATCACTGAGAATTGAGATGGATGTGATGGGAGAGTCTGAGTGGAACGCGCGTTGGTTAACGCGTGCGCAGATAATTTTGGCCGGTGATGATGCCGGCTTTTCCCGGCGCATGCGCAGTAGCAATGTGACGCCGAGCTATCGGCGCATGCGCGGCCCGAGCGGTGCTGTTTTTCATGGTGCCGCTCTCTGCCGGCGCATCGCAGCACGATCTGAAGATGCCGAGTTATCGGCGCTTGGGCGCTGAACGGCGCTGGTTGCCATGTGCCGCCTAACGCCGGCGCATGCCAGTAGCGGTTTGAAGACGCCGAGTGGTGAGCGCACCTGAGGGCGGTAAACACGGTCATTTAACCCATTTAAGATGGATACAGGACATAGTAACAAAAAAGCAAATCGAGGAGACTACTATCTTGGGGTCAGTGTTTACGCCCCTAGGAGATCCCCTGATGAACCCCATAATATGGAGGGGGAAAAAGCGTCGAGGATAAGGTTTGATGTATCTTGAGATGATGTTGGATAAATGTATCTTATTTTCCCCACAAAGGACGATATATATGGACATTTACCCTATAATTGAAAGAGAAAAATTGCAGTGTTCATATCAGTAGACTGTGAGCCTTTGAGTACTTTATATGGGACTCTACAGGAATAGTGATAACTATGTTTGGATTTTGAATTGATGTATCTTTAAACACTGTACAGAAATGTATATATTTAAAAGTTTCTGGGTGGTTGATAGGGGCAAAAGTGATTTAATAGGGTGAGCCTACAAAGACTAGGCCGTCCTTATCGGGACGATTACTTGGTCTATGTGAGGATAAGTGTCGGGAAAGTAGATAGGGACAGGGTGTATATGTATTAATATAAAATATATTGACTAAGGTAGACTTGAGATACGTAATTGTGTCTTTTATGGGTATATATTAAAAGTTATATTTTAGAGATTGGATTTGTTTAGGATTTTTTCAGTGACTGGTGTGTTCAGTCATACATGCTTGAAGACAGAGCCATGGGATCTATTATGGTGGTTTAACACAAAAGGTATTTTGGAAATAAGACATTGTAATTTGTAATTTGCATTTTTTTGTAAACCAAAGCCAGAAGTAGATCAAGCAAGGAGGAGAAGTGTAACTCATTTCTTTATATTATACATTCCTTTGGAATGCATTTCTAAAATTGGCTCCAAATGGCAGCAAAAATTGTAGTGGCATAATTTCAAAAACCGCTGTATGTAACTATAATTTACCAGACTGTCTCACACTAGATCAATAAATGTTACAATCAGCAGATTAGCAGTGATTTTACATGCTATTTTATCAGCTTCTTTGTTGGTTTAGATTGGTAACATGGCAACTGCTCGTGTTTGTTGCATATCAGCTGACCGTGCTGCACAGCCTTGGCTTATTGAGTGAAATGACTAATAGCTAGCTTTTCTATAAAGGTTCCTGGCTTGAAAGCAGACCTCTGTTTGTTTGTATTCTAGTCTTCTGTTCAGTTTCTGTAATGTGTCCTGTCTAGTCCTATTAGGTCAAGTACTGGTTTCAGTGCTTATTCTTATTCTACTAAGTCTTTGCACTTAGTTTTAGATCGTTGCTTGTCCAGACTAGCCTTGATCTATAAGAGTTTGTAGTAAACCCTGAGAATCTCAGTTTATGCTGGGCTCTACCTAAGCAGTCTCTGGGTCTTAAGAGCACTCTTTGCATCAGAGTAAGTTGTAGCTTAGGGTCTCTCGGTGTCAGGGTTAGAAGCCACAGTTTGGTTTAGGGGAAGGTTCAGAGACAGACAGCAATTATAGTCAGTTATCATTTATTATTGTTGGGTGTCTGGATTAAACTCACTTGTGGCATCGCCATCAACCATGTTCCTGCCATCATGTGCCTATGCCCACTTCTACAGTGAGTCCATCTAGTTTTTTAGTTTATACACTTCAGTCTACTAGCAGCGTTACAGTAATATTTTGAATTTGCATTTCTTGGGATGAGGGACTGTTTGGAGATTTGCACCAAAAATAGGTAAAATTAAAAGACAGAGATTCTTTTTAAGAAGGTGCTAACATAATGTAATCCCTATGCTCACATATCTTAGCAATTTTTCAGTAATCATAATATATTACATATATTACATGTAATGTTGCATTGTGATTTTCATTGAATAATAGAAGAGTCTAACACACATCCCACAAGAATTACAAAGATATACAGAAACATATTTTCAATTGTAACATTAGACCTTCTGTGGTTGCTTACATTCGCTCATATGAATTTCACTGCAGTGTTGAATGCTTATGTAACAGCCCCACTGGGTGTTGAAGAGAATGAAAAAGCACATGACATTTCATTAACTGAGCTGACCAAGGCTTGACTGCTGTAAATGATGTTTCTGCTTCTATAGTTAAAAGTATACTAAGATGCTGTTCCATCCTATCACTAGGGATGCGTTTCCCCTCAATGGCACCATGTGTTCCATTTACATGAGCTGTAAACCATTCCTCCACTGCAAGCTTTCTCCTATTCATCCAGTATGCCCACCTGACTAGAGTTATTCATCCATCTGAGCAATTTATTGCCTTTACTATGTAAATTATAAACAGCCTTGTGAACAATGTCAGCTCTGTAGCTAAATAAATTTGAAAATGCTAATAAATAACATTCCCGATATGCTCATGTCATTGCTCTGCATGTGACATCTAAACCAAAGGGCGATATCTAATAAAAAGATCAACTTTAAACCAAATAAAGTGACGCTATAAAAATAGAGCACACAAACAAGATTATACCCAACTCACAGGCGTGTTTGACTACATTTTACTTATATTTACTAAATAAGCAATAAACTGTCAAAGGTGATATGAAAACATGACACAATAGAAAAGCATCTAGAGACACTGAAGGCAAGCATTGCTATGCATGCGTTCTGGTTCTTCCCTGCCAGCAACTGCATTAACTGAATAACTTAAGAGAATCAAACGAAAAATCTACTACTTCCTCTACCCAGCGTGGAGCATAATCAGCTCCTTGCATCTAATCATTAGAAGCAGTGGCTGAGAACTGGACAAATGTAGCTTAGTACTCTTTAATTAAGCAAAAAATCCAAAAATGTTCCTTTGATATTCATCATATTACAATCCCTTCTCCATGCAAAAGCTTTTAGAGACACAAATTTGCACTGGTACTCTTCGAATTAGAGATTAAATGTAAGAATCTTTAGATACCAAAATTCAATCAGTGAGCCCAATGCCTGCACAACATGCCCGGCAGTCTACTTTAAAGGTTCTCTATGAAATATTGTTATTACACTGTTAAAGAGTTTGTTTCTCTAGAAATAGTGGAGCACTTGTTTGGTATTGTAGTTAGACTCTATTAATATAATAGAGCTGAGCTGCAATACCACACACTGCCTGTGGGAGTGCTGTCATGTTCTCCTGATCCTCAACAAACCTTGTAATATTTGTTGCACTCTTTACCAATCATTCCTCTTTAGTGTGTACATAACATATATGACGTCCCTAAGTTTCTGTTCTACAGAGCTATAAGCACTCCAGATCCCATTGGATGTTAAATCCATATGGCACCATGTTACAATGCTATCCTTCCTTTGAAGTGTAGCCATATATATGACTTTGCATTGCAAAGCTTGTACAACCTCAGGCACAGTACATGCTATTGTTACAATCAACCTTTATCTTTAGTGATGAGCGATTGTGTCAACTATCGTTATCGGGTCGATAGTCGATATAGTCAATTATCAAGATGATTTCCGATAGTCGATAACAAATTATGGCCGAGGACCATTAAAGTCTATGGGAGGGAACAACACCTTCATTCTTACACCCAAACAGGGCTGGAGAAGCTGGAATTAACATCCACAACAGTTAACTGGATACGTGCTACATCTTAGGCAAGACAATTAGGCAACAAGAGTCACAGAAAAAAACTCACAGACTATTCACTATCCCTGTCTTGTACCACAGCATGACCCTTAAACCTGCATGACCCACAAATTAAAAAGTGCCAGAAGGCAGTATTATTTGAACCATCATTTTACTTGAACTGGACATTTACTATCCCAGTCCTCGACCGCAGCATGACCCTTAAACCTGTCTGACCCACAGATTAAAAAGTGCCGGAAAAAGGAGTCTTTCAACCACCATTTTAGTTGAACTGGACATTGACTATGCCTGTCCTGGACCGCAGCATGACCCCAAAACAGTATCTGACCCACAGATTAAATTTCTGTATCCAAATTTAAGTACAAGGTGGCTCTTTGAACAAAACTGGGCGGCACCAAAGTGCAATACAGCTATTTAAAAGTTATACGGATAACAAAAGGTGGTTTTTGCACCAATGAAATACACCAACAGTTACTAGAAAATTTCTGTATCCAAATTTAAGTACAAGGTGGCTCTTTGAAAAAAACTGGAATGCACAAAATAAAAGGTACAATTTCACCTCAGGTGCGAAGTGTGCTGGCCAAAAAGTGGTAAAAAAATGCCATTTCAATGCAGGTTCAAAGCAGAGTCTGGGCTGCACAATATACACCCTCCTTTCAAAACCAGCCTGTCTGTCTGTCCCCTCCCTCTCCCCCACGGCTGTACAGCGCTAGATGCTTCTTTAAAAGTCTCTAACTAACTAATAACTGAAATTCTCTAATCTACCTATATTCTAATGTTCACAGCTAAAAGCATAGTTGTCTGTATGAATAAAGAAGGGAAAAAACTTGTCTCCCAGCTGAGGGTTTTTATTGAGAGATCCCAGCACCGTTTTTGCTCCAATTTTTACACTGAAAAAAATGATACAAAAAGGAAAAGCTTTTTTCTATTACAAAATTTAGGGCTGGTGATTTTTCCACCAATGACAAAACCCTACACACACAGGCTTTAAGTCGCACACCCAAATCACCCTTCCCATCTCTAAAAACTGATTTTCTGGGCCCCCCAATAAGACAGGGAAACGCCGAAAAATTTCGCAAATAAAGAATATCTGCGATTGTCACCTAAAAATTTTTGGGGTGATTTGGAAATTTTTTCCCAAAAGCCTTAAAAAAATTTTTAGGCCCCATTTCAAAATTTTTTTGATTATAATCGTATCCCCCCACATAAGCAGAAAAAATTTAAAAAAAACTTTCCCAATTTATTTCCTTTTTAAAAAGGTGCTCCTCTTGATATGAAGCTTTGTGTAAAAATAAAAACCCCCCCCATTGGCAGACATGGACACTGGGAGTTCATTGCTAACAAAGAACTTTAAAATAGTGTTGGCGATTTTTATGACAAAATTGAATTTTGGGAAGGTTTTTTTTGGGATCGAAATTTCCAGATCATTTCGATAATTAAGGTTAAAATCTTGCATCATCTTTTAAGATTTGCGCCTTTTTCGGCGTTCCCGTAATTTTGCGGGCCCGCCCAAAACAATTACAGAATAAGCAGGGTGAGGTGTTTGCGACGTCATTTATGGGGTTTTGTATGGTTGCGTTGGCCGGGGAAAAAAACCCTGCCTATTTTTACATAAACAGCTTTTTCCGTTTTCCCGCCTCAGTGTCTTCAGCGTCTCATAGGGATAGGCCTCGCTCTTCCTGTGGCCAAACAATCAGCGAAATTATCTTTTTTCTGCACAGAGAAACCTTTTACTTTTAAACGTGATCCTTCCAATTTTTGTTAGATTTGAGATTTTAAGATTTTATTTTAAATTTGTAAGAATTTTTAAAGGGAGCATCTACCCCTGTAAATTTACGGCGGTGGGAAGGGGGGGGGGGGGGCCCCCCGGGCGAAAAACAGACAAGCTCTATCTATAAAAAAACTGGATAAAGTTTACCAAGACTTAAATGTAGGGCAATTTTAGTGGAAAATCTTTTTATTAACAGTTTGTATTTTAAATTTTTCCTGGAAATTGGGGAGCCTGAACTTTTATTGGACTACACCATTTTTCCCTTTTTAGGGAACTTTAAGGTCTCTTTGTTAGCTTGCAAAAAATCCCCTTTTTTTTTCATTTTACATTTCAGATAGGTGTTTTATTTTTAATTTTACCCATTAACCCGTGACTATTGAAAATATTTCCCCCGCAGTTTTAAAATTTCAATACAGCAATCCCTTTTAACCAGCACGGTTTTTTGGGGCCCCAAAAAAAACCCGGTTTTCGTAAAGAAAAATCCCCAGTTTTCGTTTTTTTGACTTTTTTCGCACCCCGCATTGTTCATTGACGCAGCATCTACGTTTAAAACTTAAAAACCCCAATTCTATATTACCCAGGTGAATTGAAAGGTGCAAAAAAAAAACCGTTTATTATACCAAAACATAAAAAGTTCGTGTGTTTTGACTTTTTTCGCACCCCAAAAAGGGTTTATTGATGCAGCTTCCCAAAGGGAAATTTTAAAACCAAACAATTTTTATATTTAAACCCCAAAAGGTTTAATTTTTAAAAGGGGCAAAAAAAACCCTTTATTATACCAAAAATAACATTTTTCGTGTTTTTTTTTCTTTTGGGGCACCCAGCATTGTTCATTGGGCCCCAGCATCTACGTAAATCTTAAAAACACAAATTTTATCATTTTCCCCCAGGGGAATTGAAAGGTGCAAAAAAAAACCATTTATTTTTACCAAAAAATAAACCCGTTTCGTGTTTTTTTTTTTTTTGCCACCCAGCATTGTTTATTGACGCTGCATCTAAAGTAATTTTTAAAACAAACCAAAATTTTATTTTTCACCAAGGTTTAATTGAAAAGGGGCAAAAAAAACCCTTTATTATACCAAAACAAAAAAAAGTTACTGTTTTTTGGGCTTTTTTTTACCCGCATTGTTCATTGACGCAGGGAACTTCGTTAAAACTTTTAAAAAAGTAATTTTTATATTAACCCCAGGTTTAATTGAAAAGGTGCAAAAAAAAACCCCTTTATTATACCAAAAAATAACAGTTAAAGTTTTTTTGACTTTTGCGCACCCAGCAATTTTTCCCTTGACGCAAACATCTAAGTTTAAAAAACTTTAAAAAAAAGGGAATTCTATATTCCCACAAGGGGAATTGGGAAAGGGGCAAAAAATACCGTTTTTTTTATCAAAAATAACAGTTACATGTTTTTTGACTTTTGCACCCCAGCATTGTTATTGACGCAGATCACGTAAATCTTAAAAAGAAAATTTCTAAATTCACCACAGGTGAATTAAAAAGGTGAAAAAAAATTACCTTTTATTAACAAAACATAAATTACGTTTTTTTTTACTTTTGAACACCCACATTTTTCATTGACCGCATCTTAAATTTTAAAACACAATTTATGTCCCCACAGGGAATTGAAAGGTGCAAAAATAAGTGTATTATACGAAAACAAAACAATACGTGTTTTTTAATTTTGCGCACCCAGCTTTTTATTGACCGAATCCCGAAAATCTTAAAACAGCAATTCTATAGTCACCACTGAATTAAAGGGCAAAAAAACCGTTTTTTTATACGAAAACATAACAGAACAGAATAACAGACCCTTTTTCCCGGGCATTTTTAATCTGGGGTCAACGGTTTTAATGGTCATACTGCGGTCCGGGACGGGAAATCAATGCCCCATGAAACTAAAATGGGGGTTAAAAACCCTTTTTGCGGCACTTTTTTAAATCTGGGGGCATGCAGGTTTGGGGGTCAGCTGTGTTCCAGGACAGGGGTATTCAAGTCCATTCAAGTAACAGATGGTTAAATCTACTGCCTTTTTTTACTTTTTTTAAATTTTTGGGTGTCAGGGTTTTAAGGTCAGGGGTGGGTACAAAACAGGAAGTGAAAGGTCCCGTACTTTTTTCTTACTTTTATAAAACCCAAGTGTTTGCCTAAAATGTACCGTATCCATTTGACTGTTTTTATGTTTAAATTTTACTTCTCCAGCCTTTTTTTTGGGGGTAAAAATGAAGGGGTTGTTGCTCTCCCATAGACTTTAATGGTCATCACGCAAATCGATCTCACTATCGAAAAAACCCTTTCGATAGGCCACATGATGTCGATCGATCCGATAGCCAACGCAATCG